>CAWUFW010011755.1:0-165000 GCA_963921515.1 Calotriton arnoldi
GTGTCATGTATTGCTCAAAGCAATGTCCAGACCAACCATAGTCTGGCAGTTGTGAATTTCTCCTGGGGAGGGGTAACTGGCCTCAAGAAGGTTGTAGTCAGTGCAGACCTCCCTGTAGAATGTCTGTTGGGCAATGATCTAGAGACTTCAGCCTGGTCTGAAGTAGAGTTATGGACTCATGCTGAGATGTTGGGCATCCCTGCAGAGGTATTTGCTGTGACCAGGTCACAAGCAAGAATGCATGACACTGAACCAGCTCTGGATCCTGGAACAATGGACCAGATGCTTCCCAAGAGGAGGAGCAGTAGGGTTAAGGCAGTGCCTTCCCCTCTGTCTCAGATCAAGGATTCACTTCCAGAGGGAGGTGAAGCAGAACCTGAAGAAGGAACTGCCCCAGAGGGACTTGAACCTGACCAGGTTGAGTTCTTGGGGGCAGGGGGCCCTTCCAGGGAAGATCTGAGCAAGGAGCAACAGTGCTGCCCCTCTCCTTGAACCCCTCAGACAGCAGGCTGCTGCTGAGGCTGCTGGGAGTGCTAGTGGGTCCCATAAAGTTTATTGGGATGAGGGACTCCTATATTCTGAGGGTAGAGACCCAGCCCCTGGAGCCACCAGGAGGTTGGTAATACCTCAGAAGTTTAGGGGTTCCTCTTGACCTTAGCACATGATATCCCTTTAGCAGGACACTTGGGCCAAAACAAGACCTGGGACAGGCTTGTTCCACATTTTCATTGGCCACATATGTCAGAGGACACCAAGGAGTTTTGTCGCTCCTGTGTCACTTGCCAAGCCAGTGGTAAGGCAGGTGGCACAACAAAGGCCCCCCTGATACCACTACCTGTGGTGGGGGTACCCTTTGAAAGGGTAGGGATTGACATTGTTGGTCCCCTTGACCCTCAGACTGCATCTGGGCACAGATTTATCCTGGTGGTAGTGGATCATGCCACCAGGTACCCAGAGGCAATTCCCCTGAGGACCACCACAGCACCTGTGGTGGCAAGAGCCCTCATTGGAGTTTTCTCCAGAGTGGGTTTTCCAAAGGAGGTCATTTCTGACAGAGGTACCAACTTCATGTCAGGATATCTGAAAGCAATGTGGAAGGAGTGTGGTGTAACTTATAAGTTCACCACTCCCTATCACCCACAATGCAATGGTTTAGTTGAACGCTTCAACAAGACCTTGAAAGGAATGATTAAGGGACTCCCAGAGAAGCTTAGGCGGAAATGGGACCTTCTTCTTCCTTGCCTTTTGTTTGCATACAGAGAGGTTCCACAGAAGGGGGTTGGCTACAGCCCATTTGAGCTTCTGTTTGGGCATCCTGTGAGAGGTCCACTATGTTTGGTAAAAGAGGGCTGGGAGTTACCTCTCAAGCCCCCCAAACAAGATGTGATGGACTATGTACTTGGTCTCCGCTCCCGGATGGCAGAGTACATGAAAAAGGCAACCAAAACCTGGAGGCCAGCCAAGAATTACAAAAAGCTTGGCATGACCAAAGGCTGTGCTGACTGTATACCAGCCAGGACAGAAAGTGTGGGTGTTGGAGCCTGTGGCCCCAGCAGCCCTCCAGGACAAATGGAGTGGCCCCCATACAATAGTTGAACAGAAGGGAGAAGTCACCTATCTGGTGAATCTTGGAACTCCCAGGAGCCCCCTAAGGGTGCTTCATGTCAACAGATTAAAGCCATATGTTGACAGGGCTGACATGGGCTTGCTCATGGCAACTGATGAGGACCAGGAGGAGGAGAGTGACCCTCTCCCTGACCTGCTCTCTCAGAACCCTGATGATGGGTCAGTAGATGGTGTTGCTTTGGCAAGCAGCCTCACTGACCATCAGCAAACTGAGTGCAGACAAGTTCTGCAACAGTTTAGACATATGTTTAGCCTGACCCCTAGTCAGACTACCTGGTGCACCCATGAGGTGGACACTGGGGACAGTCTGCCTGTCAAGAATAAAATCTACAGGCAACCTGACCATGTCAGGGACTGTATCAGGACTGAAGTCCAGAAAATGTTGGAGTTAGGCGTGATTGAGCCTTCAGATAGCCCTTGGGCTAGCCCAGTAGTCCTGGTACCCAAGCCTCATACCCAGGGTGGTAAGAAAGAAATGAGGTTTTGTGTAGACTACAGAGGCCTCAATGCAGTCACTAGGACTGATGCCTATCCCATACCAAGGGCAGATGAGCTGATTGATACTTTGGCCTCAGCCAAGTATCTAAGCACATTTGACCTAACAGCTGGCTACTGGCAAATCAGATTAGCTGATGATGCAAAAGCCAAAACAGCATTTTCGACCCCTGGTGGGCACTACCACTTTGTGGTGATGCCCTTTGGATTGAAAAATGCACCTGCCACTTTTCAGAGGTTGGTGAATAAAGTTCTGGCAGGGATGGAAACTTATTGCTCAGCTTATCTAGATGATATTGCTGTCTTTAGTTCCTCCTGGCAGGATCACCTGGTCCACCTCAGAAATGTTTTGGAGGCCCTGCAGAAAGCAGGCCTCACTATCAAGGCCACCAAGTGCCAGATAGGGCAGAGTCAGGTTGTGTACCTGGGCCACCTTGTAGGTGGAGGCCAGGTTCAGCCTTTGCAGAGCAAAATCCAAACCATACTGGAATGGGTTGCTCCAACCACCCAGACACAGGTGAGAGCCTTCTTAGGCCTGACTGGGTACTATAGGAGGTTTGTCAAGGGATATGGATCTATAGTGACCCCCTTGAATGATCTTACCTCTAAGAAAATGCCAAAAAGGTTCAGTGGACAGCTAGCTGTCAGAAGGCATTTGAAGACCTAAAGCAGGCCATGTGCACTGCCCCCATCTTACAGAGTCCAGACTACACCAAAAAGTTCATTGTCCAAACAGATGCTTCTGAGCTGGGTGTGGGAGCTGTACTGTCTCAACTGAATGATGAAGGTCAAGACCAGCCAGTAGCTTTTATTAGCAGAAGGCTGACCCCTAGAGAGAAACGTTGGTCAGCTATAGAGAGGGAGGCCTTTGCTGTGGTTTGGGCCCTGAAGAAGCTGAGGCCATACTTGTTTGGCACTCACTTCATAGTTCAGACTGACCACAAGCCCCTCCTATGGCTAAAGCAGATGAAAGGTGAAAACCCAAAACTTTTGAGGTGGTCCATTTCCCTACAGGGGATGGACTATACAGTGGAACATAGGCCTGGGACCCAACATGCCAATGCAGATGGACTCTCAAGGTATTTCCACTTTGAACACGAAGACTCAACTGGTCAAGGTTAGTTTAGTGTCCCTACGTTTGGGGGGTTGTGTAGGAGAGTAGGATCTGCCTCTTATGTTGCCCCCACTTTTTTTCTGATGTTAGCACTGGTTTCTGGCTATAGTCTGGCTGGGTCCCTGCCAATCAGGGCCCCAGCCTCTCTGTTCTCTCTAAACGACATGGAGTGCACTCTAGGTGCACTAGTGATTGGATACTGTGGTGCCTTATGAGTCCCTAGTATATGGTACCTTAGGTGCCAAGGGCATAGGTACTTCACAGGCCTCCCAGGGGCTGCAGCATGTGTTATGCCACCCCTGGGAAGCAGTCTAAATCTGACACCACAGGCCTGCTACTGCAGCCTGGGTGAGGTGGTGCTAGCACCCCTCACTGAGATATAGGTTTCCTATATCTCTCCTGCACACACATATAAACCTATCAGTCACCCCTAAGGCAGGCCCTATCAATCCTGAGGGCAGGGTGCTTGGCTTCTATGTGAGGGGGTGCCTCTGCCTGAGCAGGGCCCCTCTGCAGCTCTCAGAGTCTATTCTCTGGTGCTGTTTGTGGATGCGGTTAAACCATATACTATTTAAGTGCATTATATCCTCGCGGTAAATGCTAACTTTGGAATGGCTGCATCAAAACATGTCGTGTTTGGTGTCAAACATCTTGGAATACTACCCCCCCCCAATCTTGGCGGCGGGGGTAGCATTCCACCCTTCTAGAGGGATAAGACATGTACCTGCTGTGGAAACGCGGTAGAATCCTAAAGAGCCCTGGCATCACAAAATGGATGCCACCAGTCACAGACACTGGGCTGCCCTCCTGCTGATGACCGAAACTCGCAGTGGAGGAAGCCCAACAATAGGCATCCTGTCACAGGGAGGTGTAACCACCTTCCAGACAGGGTTTAGTGTATTGGGGCTGGGTGGGTGCACTCTTAGAGTGCTTTGAAGTCCTGCACTGGGGGAGCAGAAGGCTCCTCTGTGCATATGTGTGAGAAGTTGGCCTGGTATATGCTGTTCACTAATTAAAGTGGACACCTTGCACCAGGGCAAATCGACTTTTATGGTAGATAGGTTTAAGACAACCTTTTAAAGAAAGCTATCCTAGTGGTAGCTGTGGAGAGCAGCCTTCAGGCTAAGTCTCGGAGGAATGTAAAGCAGCTTGTTTTACCATATAATCTCTTGAATCACCAAATGAAAAGACACCACACAGGTATATATATCAAATATATATGTATTTATTTCTAAATAACTCTCTACTAATCTCTTTATGAGATTAGAAGACAAACATATGCACAAATCAACGTTTCACAATAAGTTAAGCACAAAATATGGCTGGGGCCCTAGGGGCGTACCAGACCATATACTAAGTAAGAGACTTAGAAACAACGACTTGCAAGGAGACAAGGCCTAGGGCCTTCAGAAGTGCTGGGGCCTCACGAAACCACCCAAGGCAGGTAAGTAAAGGACCCACGGGGGACGCGTGCAGTGTGGATACACAGGCGCGAATCGCCGTTAACTTCAATGGGGCAAGTCGCGGTTGGAAATAAAGAGTTTTAGGATACTTCGGGAGAACCTACAAGCAAGTCACTTACAGGGTAAGTAGTTCTAGGGCCCACACCCACAGGAGCACCGTAGTGCTGGAGTTACCTCACCCAGGGAAGCCGGGTGCACAGGTGTCCTTTGGTGTTGGGTCGCGGCGTCGTTTTCAATGGCGAACAAAGAAGACTTGCTGCTTGCGGGAGCTGAAGAAGTGTCCGGTGGAATCCAAGCCTGGATTCTGAAGAAGGATGACCTGAAAGCAGAGGGGACAGTGTTCAAAGTCACTTGGCAGTGACCCGGGGCAAGGAAGATGGATGCCCACCGTCGTCGGTCGCTTCAGGTCGGTTGCAGGTGCCTTGACTCTTCAGCCACGTGGTCCAGGAGGCGTCGATGATGACCAGGAGCTGGATTCGGTGTGTCCCTCGACGTCTGCAGCTGACTGCGGTGTCGGCAACTCGATCGGAGCCAACAAGCCTTGGCAGCCGCAAGTCTCGGGGAGATGAAGAAAAGTCGATGGCGCAGACCAGCAAGGTCTGAGGGACTCACCCAGCGAGGGTAAGTCAGGGCAGGCCTGGAGCAACCAGGGAGCCCTTTGGTTTCTTTAAGAAGTCTTCTGGGGACCCACAAGCCAGTGGGCAAGGGATCGCGAAGACACCTCGGGCGGAATCACTCAACAGGGGTTCACGGTCACTCGGGACGGTGTAGGCCTCTGATCTTCGGAGGGATTCCTGCTGGAGGTCGGGACCACACGTGGTCCAAAGCACAAGTTCGTAGAACGTTGTGAAGGGGTTGCACTCGACAATAGTGCACGGTACCCAGGGGTCGCGGTTCCTCGTTACTCGTGGGGTCCACTTGCCTCAGCTTCGCTGGGGACTCACGATGGCCTGGGAGAGGTCAGGAAATCCACTTCTTGGGCTGCAGGGACTTCGGACTCCGGCGGGAGCGGCGTAGTTTGCGACCGTCGTTGTCGTTTTTGGTGCCTGCCAAGCAGGGAGTCACTCCTTGACTCCAAGGGAGATTCTTCTGTCTTCCAAAGGTAGTGGAACGTCGAAGGGCCAGGATTCTTCTGTAGAGCGTCGTCCAGGGGTTATCTGCTTTGCAATGGCAAGGTTCCCCCTCTTATACTAAAAAGAGGGGATGGACTAGCTCTATGACCCCACCTATGGGAGGGTCAAGGGAGGGGGTGGCTACACCCACTTCCCTTTGTCCAGTTTCGCGCCAGAGCAGGGGCAGGTAGCCCCTGAGCTGGTTTGAACTGGCATATGCACAGAGGAGCCTTCTGCTCCCCCAGTGCAGGACTTCAAAGCACTCTAAGAGTGCACCCACCCAGCCCCAATACACTAAACCCTGTCTGGAAGGTGGTTACACCTCCCTGTGACAGGATGCCTATTGTTGGGCTTCCTCCACTGCGAGTTTCGGTCATCAGCAGGAGGGCAGCCCAGTGTCTGTGACTGGTGGCATCCATTTTGTGATGCCAGGGCTCTTTAGGATTCTACCGCGTTTCCACAGCAGGTACATGTCTTATCCCTCTAGAAGGGTGGAATGCTACCCCCGCCGCCAAGATTGGCGGGGGGTAGTATTCCAAGATGTTTGACACCAAACACGACATGTTTTGATGCAGCCATTCCAAAGTTAGCATTTACCGCGAGGATATAATGCACTTAAATAGTATATGGTTTAACCGCATCCACAAACAGCACCAGAGAATAGACTCTGAGAGCTGCAGAGGGGCCCTGCTCAGGCAGAGGCACCCCCTCACATAGAAGCCAAGCACCCTGCCCTCAGGATTGATAGGGCCTGCCTTAGGGGTGACTGATAGGTTTATATGTGTGTGCAGGAGAGATATAGGAAACCTATATCTCAGTGAGGGGTGCTAGCACCACCTCACCCAGGCTGCAGTAGCAGGCCTGTGGTGTCAGATTTAGACTGCCTCCCAGGGGTGGCATAATATATGCTGCAGCCCCTGGTAGGCCTGTGAAGTACCTATGCCCTTGGCACCTAAGGTACCATATACTAGGGACTCATAAGGCACCACAGTATCCAATCACTAGTGCACCTAGAGTGCACTCCATGTCGTTTAGAGAGAACAGAGAGGCTGGGGCCCTGATTGGCAGGGACCCAGCCAGACTATAGCCAGAAACCAGTGCTAACATCAGAAAAAAAGTGGGGGCAACATAAGAGGCAGATCCTACTCTCCTACACAACCCCCCCAAACGTAGGGACACTAAACTAACCTTGACCAGTTGAGTCTTCGTGTTCAAAGTGGAAATACCTTGAGAGTCCATCTGCATTGGCATGTTGGGTCCCAGGCCTATGTTCCACTGTATAGTCCATCCCCTGTAGGGAAATGGACCACCTCAAAAGTTTTGGGTTTTCACCTTTCATCTGCTTTAGCCATAGGAGGGGCTTGTGGTCAGTCTGAACTATGAAGTGAGTACCAAACAAGTATGGCCTCAGCTTCTTCAGGGCCCATACCACAGCAAAGGCCTCCCTCTCTATAGCTGACCAACGTTTCTCTCTAGGGGTCAGCCTTCTGCTAATAAAAGCTACTGGCTGGTCTTGACCTTCATCATTCAGTTGAGACAGTACAGCTCCCACACCCAGCTCAGAAGCATCTGTTTGGACAATGAACTTTTTGGTGTAGTCTGGACTCTGTAAGATGGGGGCAGTGCACATGGCCTGCTTTAGGTCTTCAAATGCCTTTTGACAGCTGGCTGTCCACTGAACCTTTTTTGGCATTTTCTTAGAGGTAAGATCATTCAAGGGGGTCACTATAGATCCATATCCCTTGACAAACCTCCTATAGTACCCAGTCAGGCCTAAGAAGGCTCTCACCTGTGTCTGGGTGGTTGGAGCAACCCATTCCAGTATGGTTTGGATTTTGCTCTGCAAAGGCTGAACCTGGCCTCCACCTACAAGGTGGCCCAGGTACACAACCTGACTCTGCCCTATCTGGCACTTGGTGGCCTTGATAGTGAGGCCTGCTTTCTGCAGGGCCTCCAAAACATTTCTGAGGTGGACCAGGTGATCCTGCCAGGAGGAACTAAAGACAGCAATATCATCTAGATAAGCTGAGCAATAAGTTTCCATCCCTGCCAGAACTTTATTCACCAACCTCTGAAAAGTGGCAGGTGCATTTTTCAATCCAAAGGGCATCACCACAAAGTGGTAGTGCCCACCAGGGGTCGAAAATGCTGTTTTGGCTTTTGCATCATCAGCTAATCTGATTTGCCAGTAGCCAGCTGTTAGGTCAAATGTGCTTAGATACTTGGCTGAGGCCAAAGTATCAATCAGCTCATCTGCCCTTGGTATGGGATAGGCATCAGTCCTAGTGACTGCATTGAGGCCTCTGTAGTCTACACAAAACCTCATTTCTTTCTTACCACCCTGGGTATGAGGTTTGGGTACCAGGACTACTGGGCTAGCCCAAGGGCTATCTGAAGGCTCAATCACGCCTAACTCCAACATTTTCTGGACTTCAGTCCTGATACAGTCCCTGACATGGTCAGGTTGCCTGTAGATTTTATTCTTGACAGGCAGACTGTCCCCAGTGTCCACCTCATGGGTGCACCAGGTAGTCTGACTAGGGGTCAGGCTAAACATATGTCTAAACTGTTGCAGAACTTGTCTGCACTCAGTTTGCTGATGGTCAGTGAGGCTGCTTGCCAAAGCAACACCATCTACTGACCCATCATCAGGGTTCTGAGAGAGCAGGTCAGGGAGAGGGTCACTCTCCTCCTCCTGGTCCTCATCAGTTGCCATGAGCAAGCCCATGTCAGCCCTGTCAACATATGGCTTTAATCTGTTGACATGAAGCACCCTTAGGGGGCTCCTGGGAGTTCCAAGATTCACCAGATAGGTGACTTCTCCCTTCTGTTCAACTATTGTATGGGGGCCACTCCACTTGTCCTGGAGGGCTGCTGGGGCCACAGGCTCCAACACCCATACTTTCTGTCCTGGCTGGTATACAGTCAGCACAGCCTTTTGGTCATGCCAAGCTTTTTGTAATTCTTGGCTGGCCTCCAGGTTTTTGGTTGCCTTTTTCATGTACTCTGCCATCCGGGAGCGGAGACCAAGTACATAGTCCATCACATCTTGTTTGGGGGGCTTGAGAGGTAACTCCCAGCCCTCTTTTACCAAACATAGTGGACCTCTCACAGGATGCCCAAATAGAAGCTCAAATGGGCTGTAGCCAACCCCCTTCTGTGGAACCTCTCTGTATGCAAACAAAAGGCAAGGAAGAAGAAGGTCCCATTTCCGCCTAAGCTTCTCTGGGAGTCCCTTAATCATTCCTTTCAAGGTCTTGTTGAAGCGTTCAACTAAACCATTGCATTGTGGGTGATAGGGGGTGGTGAACTTATAAGTTACACCACACTCCTTCCACATTGCTTTCAGATATCCTGACATGAAGTTGGTACCTCTGTCAGAAATGACCTCCTTTGGAAAACCCACTCTGGAGAAAACTCCAATGAGGGCTCTTGCCACCACAGGTGCTGTGGTGGTCCTCAGGGGAATTGCCTCTGGGTACCTGGTGGCATGATCCACTACCACCAGGATAAATCTGTGCCCAGATGCAGTCTGAGGGTCAAGGGGACCAACAATGTCAATCCCTACCCTTTCAAAGGGTACCCCCACCACAGGTAGTGGTATCAGGGGGGCCTTTGTTGTGCCACCTGCCTTACCACTGGCTTGGCAAGTGACACAGGAGCGACAAAACTCCTTTGTGTCCTCTGACATATGTGGCCAATGAAAATGTGGAACAAGCCTGTCCCAGGTCTTGTTTTGGCCCAAGTGTCCTGCTAAAGGGATGTCATGTGCTAAGGTCAAGAGGAACCCCTAAACTTCTGAGGTATTACCAACCTCCTGGTGGCTCCAGGGGCTGGGTCTCTACCCTCAGAATATAGGAGTCCCTCATCCCAATAAACTTTATGGGACCCACTAGCACTCCCAGCAGCCTCAGCAGCAGCCTGCTGTCTGAGGGGTTCAAGAGAGGGGCAGCACTGTTGCTCCTTACTCAGATCTTCCCTGGAAGGGCCCCCTGCCCCCAAGAACTCAACCTGGTCAGGTTCAAGTCCCTCTGGGGCAGTTCCTTCTTCAGGTTCTGCTTCACCTCCCTCTGGAAGTGAATCCTTGATCTGAGACAGAGGGGAAGGCACTGCCTTAACCCTACTGCTCCTCCTCTTGGGAAGCATCTGGTCCATTGTTCCAGGATCCAGAGCTGGTTCAGTGTCATGCATTCTTGCTTGTGACCTGGTCACAGCAAATACCTCTGCAGGGATGCCCAACATCTCAGCATGAGTCCATAACTCTACTTCAGACCAGGCTGAAGTCTCTAGATCATTGCCCAATAGACATTCTACAGGGAGGTCTGCACTAACTACAACCTTCTTGAGGCCAGTTACCCCTCCCCAGGAGAAATTCACAACTGCCAGACTATGGTTGGTCTGGACATTGCTTGCATTGGTCACCTGGTACATTTCACCCAGGATGATCTGTCCAGGGTCCACTAGGTCCTCTGCCACCATGGTGACACTAGCACCTGTGTCCCTAAATGCCAAAGCCTGTTTGCCATTTATCAAAGGCTGCTGTTTGTACTTGCCCAGATTACTGGGGCTTACTAGGAAGGACATATCAATGTTTCCCTCACAAATCAGCATTGCCTGAGTGGTCACTCTGACTAGGTCAGAATCCACTTCAGAACCCAGGGTCAACCCTACTACACCCTTATTCTGAGTACCACCTCCACCAGTAGCTGAGCTAGGGGGCACAGTTGCCTTAGGGGCAGGAGTGGTGGTGGTTTGGTCTTTGGACTTGGTACAATCAGAAGTCCAGTGCCCTTTCTGTTTACAGAATTTGCACCAGGGCTTCTTTTGGCCTTTTCCCTTGTTGGACTGTGACTCCCCACCAGATGCAGATTTTTGGGGCCCTTGTGAAGACTTCTGGTCTTTTGACTTATCCCCACCTTTCTCAGGGCCTTTAGGATCTTGCTTCTTAGTGTCACCCCCTTGGTTCTGGGTTTTCTGCCTCACCCTGGTTCTGACCCATTTGTCTGCCTTCTTTCCCAATTCTTGGGGAGAGGTCAGATCAGAGTCCACCAGGTACTGATGCAACAACTGGTTCTGGCAATTATTTAGGATCTGTTCTCTCATCATCAGATTATACAATCCCTTGAAATCAGTAACCCTACTGCCAACCAGCCAACCCTCTAGAGCCTTGGTTGCACAATCAACAAAGTCAGTCCAGTCCTGAGTCTGTGCCTTCTGGGTATCTCTGAACTTTAACCTGTACTGCTCAGTGGTTAAGCCAAACCCATCTATCAGTGCACTCTTCAGGACCTCATAATCATCAGCATCCTCCTCTCTAACAGTGAGGAGCTTGTCTCTTCCTTTATCTGAAAAGGAGAGCCACAAGATTGCTGCCCACTGCTTTTGGGGGACCTGCTGTACTCTACAGGCCCTCTCCATAGCAGTTATCCATTTGTGGATATCATCCCCACTCTGGTAGGGAGGAACAACCTTGCTCAGGTTCCTATGGTCAGGGACATATTCTCTGCCTCTAGGGACACTGTTGCTGCCACCAGGGGGTTCTAAACCCTCCCTTCTGGAAGCTCTCTGGATCTCCAGGGCTTCTCTATCCAGTGCCAACTGCTTGGTTCTGAGGGCCACTTTGGCTTCCTCATACTGGAGCAGTTTGCACCTTCTCTCAGAGGAGGTCTCTCTTAAGTTAAAGTATGAGCTCCTCTCTTGGACAAATTCTCTGCCAGAGTGATAAGAGTGCTCAGATTCCCTGGAAGGGGATCTGTGCCTCTCATCCACTCTGCCAGTTCTCTTAGGGAGAACTCCTCTGTCCTGTTCAGGCTCCTTGAAGCCTGGCCCTTCAACCACAGAGTCTTGGTCATTCGGATTGTCCTCATCTGACCCAGATACTATGATTGACCCACCCACTGATTCAGACCCCTTAGCTCCTAGAGCCAATCTAAGGTCATCTGCTGTCAGCAGATCTATCAGGTGCAGGGTTGAGGGACTCTGTCCTAGCCTCAGGTGTCTGTCAACACACATGGCTCTCAAGTCAGAGAAAGCCATGTCCTTATACTGAGGCTGAGTGGATCCACTGGGTCCACCCTTTAAGGACATTCTAGTGTTGTGCAGTGTTGTACTACCTACACTAGTTTGTGGCCTACTGATCCTAGCTTGAGCTGTGGAAAGGGTGTGCTATCCCTTGGAACACAGCTCTAAGTTCAGTAGAACTTATTGATACTAAGCTTGACTTTATATGTACCTTGAGTACCTATAATGGTTTTCAGTTAGTAATTCAAATAGAGATTTTCTGGTAAAACAATGGCAAGCTGGAATCCCACACGCTGCCCACCAATGTGAGAAGTTGGCCTGGTATATGCTGTTCACTAATTAAAGTGGACACCTTGCACCAGGGCAAATCGACTCTTATGGTAGATAGGTTTAAGACAACCTTTTAAAGAAAGCTATCCTAGTGGTAGCTGTGGAGAGCAGCCTTCAGGCTAAGTCTCGGAGGAATGTAAAGCAGCTTGTTTTACCATATAATCTCTTGAATCACCAAATGAAAAGACACCACACAGGTATATATATCAAATATATATGTATTTATTTCTAAATAACTCTCTACTAATCTCTTTATGAGATTAGAAGACAAACATATGCACAAATCAACGTTTCACAATAAGTTAAGCACAAAATATGGCTGGGGCCCTAGGGGCGTACCAGACCATATACTAAGTAAGAGACTTAGAAACAACGACTTGCAAGGAGACAAGGCCTAGGGCCTTCAGAAGTGCTGGGGCCTCACGAAACCACCCAAGGCAGGTAAGTAAAGGACCCACGGGGGACGCGTGCAGTGTGGATACACAGGCGCGAATCGCCGTTAACTTCAATGGGGCAAGTCGCGGTTGGAAATAAAGAGTTTTAGGATACTTCGGGAGAACCTACAAGCAAGTCACTTACAGGGTAAGTAGTTCTAGGGCCCACACCCACAGGAGCACCGTAGTGCTGGAGTTACCTCACCCAGGGAAGCCGGGTGCACAGGTGTCCTTTGGTGTCGGGTCGCGGCGTCGTTTTCAATGGCGAACAAAGAAGACTTGCTGCTTGCGGGAGCTGAAGAAGTGTCCGGTGGAATCCAAGCCTGGATTCTGAAGAAGGATGACCTGAAAGCAGAGGGGACAGTGTTCAAAGTCACTTGGCAGTGACCCGGGGCAAGGAAGATGGATGCCCACCGTCGTCGGTCGCTTCAGGTCGGTTGCGGGTGCCTTGACTCTTCAGCCACGTGGTCCAGGAGGCGTCGACGACGACCAGGAGCTGGATTCGGTGTGTCCCTCGACGTCTGCAGCTGACTGCGGTGTCGGCAACTCGATAGGAGCCAACAAGCCTTGGCAGCAGCAAGTCTCGGGGAGATGAAGAAAAGTCGATGGCGCAGACCAGCAAGGTCTGAGGAACTCACCCAGCGAGGGTAAGTCAGGGCAGGCCTGGAGCAACCAGGGGAGCCCTTTGGTTTCTTTAAGAAGTCTTCTGGGGACCCACAAGCCAGCGGGCAAGGGATCGCAAAGACACCTTGGGCGGAATCACTCAACAGGGGCCCACGGTCACTCGGGACGGTGTAGGCCTCTGATCTTCGGAGGGATTCCTGCTGGAGGTCGGGACCACAGGTGGTCCAAAGCACAAGTTCGTAGAACGTTGTGAAGGGGTTGCACTCGACAATAGTGCACGGTACCCAGGGGTCGCGGTTCCTCGTTACTCGTGGGGTCCACTTGCCTCAGCTTCGCTGGGGACTCACGATGGCCTGGGAGAGGTCAGGAAATCCACTTCTTGGGCTGCAGGGACTTCGGACTCCGGCGGGAGCGGCGTAGTTTGCGACCGTCGTTGTCGTTTTTGGTGCCTGCCAAGCAGGGGAGTCACTCCTTGACTCCAAGGGAGATTCTTCTGTCTTCCAAAGGTAGTGGAACGTCGAAGGGCCAGGATTCTTCTGTAGAGCGTCGTCCAGGGGTTATCTGCTTTGCAATGGCAAGGTTCCCCCTCTTATACTAAAAAGAGGGGATGGACTAGCTCTATGACCCCACCTATGGGAGGGTCAAGGGAGGGGGTGGCTACACCCACTTCCCTTTGTCCAGTTTCGCGCCAGAGCAGGGGCAGGTAGCCCCTGAGCTGGTTTGAACTGGCATATGCACAGAGGAGCCTTCTGCTCCCCCAGTGCAGGACTTCAAAGCACTCTAAGAGTGCACCCACCCAGCCCCAATACACTAAACCCTGTCTGGAAGGTGGTTACACCTCCCTGTGACAGGATGCCTATTGTTGGGCTTCCTCCACTGCGAGTTTCGGTCATCAGCAGGAGGGCAGCCCAGTGTCTGTGACTGGTGGCATCCATTTTGTGATGCCAGGGCTCTTTAGGATTCTACCGCGTTTCCACAGCAGGTACATGTCTTATCCCTCTAGAAGGGTGGAATGCTACCCCCGCCGCCAAGATTGGCGGGGGGGTAGTATTCCAAGATGTTTGACACCAAACACGACATGTTTTGATGCAGCCATTCCAAAGTTAGCATTTACCGCGAGGATATAATGCACTTAAATAGTATATGGTTTAACCGCATCCACAAACAGCACCAGAGAATAGACTCTGAGAGCTGCAGAGGGGCCCTGCTCAGGCAGAGGCACCCCCTCACATAGAAGCCAAGCACCCTGCCCTCAGGATTGATAGGGCCTGCCTTAGGGGTGACTGATAGGTTTATATGTGTGTGCAGGAGAGATATAGGAAACCTATATCTCAGTGAGGGGTGCTAGCACCACCTCACCCAGGCTGCAGTAGCAGGCCTGTGGTGTCAGATTTAGACTGCCTCCCAGGGGTGGCATAATATATGCTGCAGCCCCTGGTAGGCCTGTGAAGTACCTATGCCCTTGGCACCTAAGGTACCATATACTAGGGACTCATAAGGCACCACAGTATCCAATCACTAGTGCACCTAGAGTGCACTCCATGTCGTTTAGAGAGAACAGAGAGGCTGGGGCCCTGATTGGCAGGGACCCAGCCAGACTATAGCCAGAAACCAGTGCTAACATCAGAAAAAAAGTGGGGGCAACATAAGAGGCAGATCCTACTCTCCTACAATATGCCAGTTCAAACCAGCTCAGGGGCTACCTGCCCCTGCTCTGGCGCGAAACTGGACAAAGGGAAGTGGGTGTAGCCACCCCTCCCTTGACCCTCCCATAGGTGGGGTCATAGAGCTAGTCCATCCCCTCTTTTAGTATAAGAGGGGGAACCTTGCCATTGCAAAGCAGATAACCCCTGGACGACGCTCTACAGAAGAATCCTGGCCCTTCGACGTTCCACTACCTTTGGAAGACAGAAGAATCTCCCTTGGAGTCAAGGAGTGACTCCCCTGCTTGGCAGGCACCAAAACTACAACGACGGTCGCAAACTACGCCGCTCCCGCCGGAGTCCGAAGTCCCTGCAGCCCAAGAAGTGGATTTCCTGACCTCTCCCAGGCCATCGTGAGTCCCCAGCGAAGCTGAGGCAAGTGGACCCCACGAGTAACGAGGAACCGCGACCCCTGGGTACCGTGCACTATTGTCGAGTGCAACCCCTTCACAACGTTCTACGAACTTGTGCTTTGGACCACGTGTGGTCCCGACCTCCAGCAGGAATCCTCCGAAGATCAGAGGCCTACACCGTCCCGAGTGACCGTGGGCCCCTGTTGAGTGATTCCGCCCGAGGTGTCTTTGCGATCCCTTGCCCGCTGGCTTGTGGGTCCCCAGAAGACTTCTTAAAGAAACCAAAGGGCTCCCCTGGTTGCTCCAGGCCTGCCCTGACTTACCCTCGCTGGGTGAGTTCCTCAGACCTTGCTGGTCTGCGCCATCGACTTTTCTTCATCTCCCCGAGACTTGCTGCTGCCAAGGCTTGTTGGCTCCTATCGAGTTGCCGACACCGCAGTCAGCTGCAGACGTCGAGGGACACACCGAATCCAGCTCCTGGTCGTCGTCGACGCCTCCTGGACCACGTGGCTGAAGAGTCAAGGCACCCGCAACCGACCTGAAGCGACCGACGACGGTGGGCATCCATCTTCCTTGCCCCGGGTCACTGCCAAGTGACTTTGAACACTGTCCCCTCTGCTTTCAGGTCACCCTTCTCCAGAATCCAGGCTTGGATTCCACCGGACACTTCTTCAGCTCCCGCAAGCAGCAAGTCTTCTTTGTTCGCCATTGAAAACGACGCCGCGACCCGACACCAAAGGACACCTGTGCACCCGGCTTCCCTGGGTGAGGTAACTCCAGCACTACGGTGCTCCTGTGGGTGTGGGCCCTAGAACTACTTACCCTGTAAGTGACTTGCTTGTAGGTTCTCCCGAAGTATCCTAAAACTCTTTATTTCCAACCGCGACTTGCCCCATTGAAGTTAACGGCGATTCGCGCCTGTGTATCCACACTGCACGCGCTCCCCGTGGGTCCTTTACTTACCTGCCTTGGGTGGTTTCGTGAGGCCCCAGCACTTCTGAAGGCCCTAGGCCTTGTCTCCTTGCAAGTCGTTGTTTCTAAGTCTCTTACTTAGTATATGGTCTGGTACGCCCCTAGGGCCCCAGCCATATTTTGTGCTTAACTTATTGTGAAACGTTGATTTGTGCATATGTTTGTCTTTTAATCTCATAAAGAGATTAGTAGAGAGTTATTTAGAAATAAATACATATATATTTGATATATATACCTGTGTGGTGTCTTTTCATTTGGTGATTCAAGAGATTATATGGTAAAACAAGCTGCTTTACATTCCTCCGAGACTTAGCCTGAAGGCTGCTCTCCACAGCTACCACTAGGATAGCTTTCTTAAAAGGTTGTCTTAAACCTATCTACCATAAGAGTCGATTTGCCCTGGTGCAAGGTGTCCACTTTAATTAGTGAACAGCATATACCAGGCCAACTTCTCACAATTCTGCACTGCTCTTGCTTTTTTCTGCACCTCACTTTCCTCTCTCTGCACCTCTGTTGGTTCTTTCTGCACTGCTCTTGCTTCTTTCTGCACCTCACTTGCCTCTTTCTGCACTTCTCTTGCTTCTTTCTACACCTCTGTTGCTTCTTTCAGCACTTCTCTTGCCTCTTTATGCACTTCTCTTGCTTGTTTCTGCACCCCTCTCGCATTTCTACACCCCTCTCTCCTCTTTCTGCACCTCTCTTGCCTCTTTCTGCACCCCTGTTCCCTCTTTCTGCATCTTTCCTGCCTGTTTCTGCACCTCTCTTGCCTCTTTCTGTACCTCTGTTGCTTCTTTCTGCACTTCTCTTGCCTCTTACTGCACCCTTCACACCTCTTTTAGCACCTCTGTTGCTTCTTTCTGTACTTCTCTTCCTTCTTTCTGCACCCCTCCTGCCTCTTTCTGCACCCCTCCTGCCTCTTTCTGTACCCCTCTTGCCTCTTTGTGCACCTCTCCTACCTCTTTCTGCAACCCTCTTGCCTCTTTTCCACCTCTGTTGGTTCATTCTGCACTGCTCTTGCTTCTTTCTGCACCTCACTTGCCTCTTTCTGCACTTCTCTTGCTTCCTTCTACACCGCTGTTGCTTCTTTCAGCAATTCTCTTGCCTTTTTCTGCACTTCTCTTGTGTCTTTCTGCACCTCTGTTGCCTCTTTCTGCACTTCACTTGCTTCTTTCTTCACCTCTCTTTCCTCTTTCGGCACCTCTGTTGCTTCTTTCTGCACTTCTTTTGCCTCTTTCTGCACCTCTGACTTAGAGGTAGTTTTAATCCCCCTGCCCTATTATGTACTAGGGCCTTACAGGGGAGGTCATGCCAATCACAGGGGTACCCCAACTCATAGTGTACCCTAGTGTATGTAGGTGTTTTCACTGCATTCTAAGTGTCTTTCAGCATAGCACTGGCTCCGGGCCTGGTTAGTCAGAGTCAGTTACCACCAGTACCAGTCAACAAAAAGTAGGGGGCACAAGATGACTTTGCAACAAGGCCTCTTTCTGCACCTCTGTTGGTTCTTTCTGATTATCTCTTGCTTCTTTCTGCACCTTTCTTCGTCTTTCTGGACTTCTGTTGCTTCTTTCTGCATTTCTCTTGCTTCTTTCTGCGCTTTTCTTCCTCTTTCTGCACATGTCCTACCTCTGTAGGCATAGTTAGAAATTAGCATTTAAAAAACCTTTGAAATTCACTAAAAAAACATAGGTTTCAGGGACGTTATAGTTAGGAATTAGCATTTAAAAACCTTTGAAATTCACTGAAAAAAACCATAGGTTTCAGGGACCTTATAGTTAGAAATTAGCATTTAAAAAACCTTTGAAATTCACTGAAAAAAACATAGGTTTCAGGGACGTTATAGTTAGAAATTAGCATTTAAAAAACCTTAGAAATTCACTGAAAAAACCACAGGTTTCAGGGACGTTATAGTTAGTTGGACATTTCACTCGTACAAAACCAAAGAAATTCAGCCGTTATAGTTAGTTGAGCTAACTATAACTCGCGCCCCCGTAATGCACTGCTGATGCCGTCACATATTACATCATTCATGACATGGTCAGTGACATCACTGATGACATCACTGATGACATCACTGATGACATCATCCAGTGACTGTGTGTTTCTGTAAAGTTTAAATATGTTATATATATATATATATATATATATATATGCACAAAGTTCACGGTCCTCTCTGCCACAAAAGACGGCGGGCTTGAGTGCGGGCGTGAAAACCGCTCAAATATAAACAAAGTCCTCTCCTCTCCGGCGAAGAAAATACTCAAGCCCAGATCCGTATCACGCTAAAGTTTATTCCATAAGCATGTATTGAGCCAAACGCCCGACGCGTTTCGGTGCAGCCGCACCTTGGTCACGGGTCGAGGGAACGTTTGCAAAACATAATTACATATAATGTGCAATAAACATAAGTGTAGGACTACATATCCCAAATGCTGCAATTAGGTGTGGAAAATACGGCGGCCATTTTATAATGGTGAAAATAAAAGTATTATTCACCTAGTTATCCTCGGATACAACAAAACTGTAAATCATATATCCAAAAATACTAACACAGATATTGGCATAAATTCTTACTTGAAGAGTTCATCAATCAAGTATGTTCAATTATTGAACATGACACCCCAACATACAATTCCGCCCAGTGGGCCCATACTAGACTTAGGGTGTACCCCCTAGTTAATCCTGTTTCCATAATTCGGATTCAACCCCAATGGGCAAATTTGAACAATAACATATTGCCATTCAATACTGTGTTGTAACTAATATCAATATCCAATGAGTTAAACAGCTTTAGTGATCCTATTTATAATAATACTGGCTTTTATGTTTTTCTCCTCCCAGCAAGCTGATATCGTCGTCTCCTACAGCAAAACATAAAATAGTGCTATTAAAAACTGTAAATATTAAAAAAACAAACATGGCAAGAGATTAATTTCATTATAGAAGTGGACAGAATTCATAGCATAATATCATCAAATCATCAGACCCCTCATCCCAAATGGACCGATAGCTCTTCATCTTTATTTAATCCCATTGGGTGCATGGTACCAAATTTAATGATCATTCTGGACTCTAAGCGTCTCAATTCCGTTACTCTATTACCTCCTCTTTCAGTTATGGGAATTCTATCCAGGGCGCAAAATTGAAGGAGACCACTATCCTTACTGTGGAACTCTTTAAAATGTCTCGCGACCGGGTAGCTTCTATCTTCATTTTTAATAGCACGTAAGTGTTCCAAAATGCGTCGTTTAACTGGATGGATTGTGCTGCCAATGTAGATCAAAGAACAAGGACAACTGAGTGCATACACACAGTGGTCCGATTTACATGTCAGGTGTTTCTCAATTTTGAAAGGTTTCTGTGCCTTAGATAATTTTATTTCTTTGCGGTTGACACTCGTCTTACACGCTTTACAAGCACCGCAAACAAAAAAGCCCTTGATTGGATTTGTTACTCTTTCAATGGGTAGTGTGCTGCTGCATAATAGATCATTAAGCGCCCTGCACTTTCTAAAAGTAATCTTAGGGTTGCCTCCTACATAGTTTTTCAAAGTTTCATCTGTGTTAAGCACATGCCAGTATTTCTTAAGGCATTGTCTCATTTTCCATGACTGATTACTGTAGGATGTTATAAATCTAATAGGTTCTTCCTGAATTGTATCTTGTATTGCCAATTGAGAAACACCTGACATGTAAATCGGACCACTGTGTGTATGCACTCAGTTGTCCTTGTTCTTTGATCTACATTGGCAGCACAATCCATCCAGTTAAACGACGCATTTTGGAACACTTGCGTGCTATTAAAAATGAAGATAGAAGCTACCCGGTCGCGAGACATTTTAAAGAGTTCCACAGTAAGGATAGTGGTCTCCTTCAATTTTGCGCCCTGGATAGAATTCCCATAACTGAAAGAGGAGGTAATAGAGTAACGGAATTGAGACGCTTAGAGTCCAGAATGATCATTAAATTTGGTACCATGCACCCAATGGGATTAAATAAAGATGAAGAGCTATCGGTCCATTTGGGATGAGGGGTCTGATGATTTGATGATATTATGCTATGAATTCTGTCCACTTCTATAATGAAATGAATCTCTTGCCATGTTTTTTTTTTTTTAACATTTACAGTTTTTAATAGCACTATTTTATGTTTTGCTGTAGGAGACGACGATATCAGCTTGCTGGGAGGAGAAAACATAAAAGCCAGTATTATTATAAATAGGATCACTAAAGCTGTTTAACTCATTGGATATTGATATTAGTTACAACACAGTATTGAATGGCAATATGTTATTGTTCAAATTTGCCCATTGGGGTTGAATCCGAATTATGGAAACAGGATTAACTAGGGGGTACACCCTAAGTCTAGTATGGGCCCACTGGGGCGGAATTGTATGTTGGGGTGTCATGTTCAATAATTGAACATACTTGATTGATGAACTCTTCAAGTAAGAATTTATGCCAATATCTGTGTTAGTATTTTTGGATATATGATTTACAGTTTTGTTGTATCCGAGGATAACTAGGTGAATAATACTTTTATTTTCACCATTATAAAATGGCCGCCGTATTTTCCACACCTAATTGCAGCATTTGGGATATGTAGTCCTACACTTATGTTTATTGCACATTATATGTAATTATGTTTTGCAAACGTTCCTCGACCCGTGACCAAGGTGCGGCTGCACCGAAACGCGTCGGGCGTTTGGCTCAATACATGCTTATGGAATAAACTTTAGCGTGATACGGATCTGGGCTTGAGTATTTTCTTCGCCGGAGAGGAGAGGACTTTGTTTATATATATATATATATATATATATATATATATATATATATATATATATATTCTTCAACAAAGCAGTCCAAGAACGAAGGGCGCACTTTTCACAGCTGGTGCGCGTGGCGGGGCCGGACCTGCCCCGAAAAACAATTTGTCACCAAGCAAGTAACACGCTGCACTCTCCCAGATTTGATAAAGATTTATTAAAGCCAGTTACACTCCTTCTCCACCTACGCGTTTCGACCAGCAGGTCTTGGTCACGGTGTATAGCGTTAGTCCCTCCACGCTTTCCACTATTTATACCAAAAACCCAGTGAACAATTTATGATGCATACTGGGAATGGTAGTTCACTTTAAAAAAATAGCATGTATATGCATGCCAACATTAAAAACGAATGTTAATTCATTATGTGATATCTGACAGTTACATTAATCTTATGAAATAATTAGGACGATTACACCAAAATATACAAATATATAAGGCAGTATTGGTTTTCTGAAAAGATACATGTGGCATGGATTCACATTAGTATGATCATAAATATGATCAAATAGGATTAGTCTTAGTGACTAAAACGCGCTTTCGCGCTAACGTTACATGATTGGCTCAGTGTCCACAATTAGAACATTTTAACTAATTATGCATATCTGCATCTCTTTCCATTCATGTATCCCTCACGATCTTTCTTTATTTGTGGGCTCAGTGCCCTAATAACTGCAAGACATTTCATGTTTTATTTTGGTCAAAGGTCTAAAAGTCTTTTACAGATTTAATATTTTTGTTCCTTTTTATAATATTTCACTCCTTGCTAAGTAATGTTTTATTTCTTCTGTTACAGTACAGATGCCACAGTATCCTTATAGATGTATATGTAATTCTTCATCCCCGTTAAGTCCCATCGGGGATTTGGTCTTAAATCTTATTATTAACCTAGATTCCAGGCGTCTTAGTTTTAGAGTTCTATTCCCACCTCTCTCATGGATGGGTACCGTTGCCAAACCACTGTATGTCATATCCTGCCATGTTTTCCTCTCATGCGTTGTCATATGTTTTGCCATGACATATGTCAAGTCTCTGTTCTGTTTAGCCCGTATGTGTTCTAGGATGCGTTTGTTTAAGGGACATATCGTGCTCCCAATGTAGCGTTTCCCGCAATGGCATTCCAACATATACACCACATGAGTTGTTTTACACGTTATGGTATCGTTGATGTTGAAGGTTTTGCCTTGTGGATCCTTAATTGTTTTCATACTTCTCCCGATTTTACAGGCCTTACATTGGCTGCATTTCTTAAATCCCCTTTGCATTCCTTGTAACCACATACTTGGCTGCTTAATTTCAAAGTGGCTTCTGACCAATTTATCAGACAACGATGGTGCCTTTCTGTAGGTTATTTGCGGTTGGTCACCCAACTCTTTGCCGATGTCTGGATCTTTACTTAGGATGTTCCAGTATTTTTTGAGGGATTTGCGAATTTTAAAACTCTCTTTACTGTATGTCATCACCATTCTTATAGGTTCTTTTTGTTGCGTCTCCGTATTCGCATCATTTTTATTAATCAATGTTTCAGCTCTTGTAAGGCACCTAGCTTTCATTTCTCCCCGTTTGATATCATTGTATCGATAGCCTCTTTGTAAAAACCGTTTTTTAGTGTCTTTGAATTTGAGATTCATCTCCTTTGTGTTTGAGCAGTTCCTCTTCATCCTGATAAATTCACCGTATGGTATATTTCTTTTTAGTGTCTCTGGATGGAAGCTCTTACCGTGTAGCACACTATTTGTTGCCGTGCTTTTCCGGTAGACAGTTGTTTCTATTTGATCTGCTTTTACATATACTTTAGTATCCAAGAATACAATTTCACTTGAACTGATATTATAAGTGAATTTCAGGCCAACATCGTTGTTGTTCAATATGTTGAAGAACTCTATAAACTCATTCTCGGTTCCATTCCAAAGGAGGAAGAGGTCATCTATAAAACGCAGCCACAATGCCACTTTGGCTACGTGATGGTCATTTTCCTCTCTCCAAGCTATGGTCTTCTCCCACCAGCCCATTACTAGGTTGGCGTAGCTTGGAGAGAAGGAAACTCCCATGGCAGTTCCGCAGCATTGGGAGTACATGTTCTTATTAAAAAGGAATACATTGTTCCTTAAACAAAGTTCTATCATTTCAATGACCATCTGGCAGTGTTGAAGTTGTTCAATAGGCTTTTGTTTCAAGAAATATTTTATCGCTTTTATGCCTATGTTATGATCAATAGACGTATAAAGAGACACTACGTCAATGGTTACCAGCATGTAATCCTTACACCATCCGGTGTTCATAAGCATTCTTAAGAAATCCCCAGTATCCTTAATGTATGATGTTAGGGTTGGGACCATTGGGGCCAGAAAGTAATCCACATATGTGGAGATATTTTCATATATTTAATAAAAATGATGCGAATACGGAGACGCAACAAAAAGAACCTATAAGAATGGTGATGACATACAGTAAAGAGAGTTTTAAAATTCGCAAATCCCTCAAAAAATACTGGAACATCCTAAGTAAAGATCCAGACATCGGCAAAGAGTTGGGTGACCAACCGCAAATAACCTACAGAAAGGCACCATCGTTGTCTGATAAATTGGTCAGAAGCCACTTTGAAATTAAGCAGCCAAGTATGTGGTTACAAGGAATGCAAAGGGGATTTAAGAAATGCAGCCAATGTAAGGCCTGTAAAATCGGGAGAAGTATGAAAACAATTAAGGATCCACAAGGCAAAACCTTCAACATCAACGATACCATAACGTGTAAAACAACTCATGCGGTGTATATGTTGGAATGCCATTGCGGGAAATGCTACATTGGGAGCACGATATGTCCCTTAAACAGACGCATCCTAGAACACATACGGGCTATACAGAACAGAGACTTGACATATGCCATGGCAAAACATCTGACAACGCATGAGAGGAAAACATGGCAGGATATGACATACAGTGGTTTGGCAACGGTACCCATCCATGAGAGAGGTGGGAATAGAACTCTAAAACTAAGACGCCTGGAATCTAGGTTAATAATAAGATTTAAGACCAAATCCCTGATGGGACTTAACGGGGATGAAGAATTACATATACATCTATAAGGATACTGTGGCATCTGTACTGTAACAGAAGAAATGAAACATTACTTAGCAAGGAGTGAAATATTATAAAAAGGAACAAAAATATTAAATCTGTAAAAGACTTTTAGACCTTTGACCAAAATAAAACATGAAATGTCTTGCAGTTATTAGGGCACTGAGCCCACAAATAAAGAAAGATCGTGAGGGATACATGAATGGAAAGAGATGCAGATATGCATAATTAGTTAAAATGTTCTAATTGTGGACACTGAGCCAATCATGTAACGTTAGCGCGAAAGCGCGTTTTAGTCACTAAGACTAATCCTATTTGATCATATTTATGATCATACTAATGTGAATCCATGCCACATGTATCTTTTCAGAAAACCAATACTGCCTTATATATTTGTATATTTTGGTGTAATCGTCCTAATTATTTCATAAGATTAATGTAACTGTCAGATATCACATAATGAATTAACATTCGTTTTTAATGTTGGCATGCATATACATGCTATTTTTTTAAAGTGAACTACCATTCCCAGTATGCATCATAAATTGTTCACTGGGTTTTTGGTATAAATAGTGGAAAGCGTGGAGGGACTAACGCTATACACCGTGACCAAGACCTGCTGGTCGAAACGCGTAGGTGGAGAAGGAGTGTAACTGGCTTTAATAAATATTTATCAAATCTGGGAGAGTGCAGCGTGTTACTTGCTTGGTGACAAAATATATATATATATATATATATATATACGCCAAGGTGTATGACCCAGACGAAGGCCGTTGGCAGAAACACGTAGGTTGTTTTTTCTCTATGCACTGATTGCACTTTAAAGTATTTGAAAATAATGCAGAAAACAAGAAAATAAAAGATTTGCCTCAAGCTACAAACCTGATGTGGTCTCGCTGTGTGGAGTGCTGCCTTTCTGTGTCCTTGGATATGGCGTTGGAACGTATGCATGCGAAGGGTAACACAGGATACTGTTCTCCCATATATATATACACACACATATATACATATAAATAAATAGTTTCAACCCTGACCTCAAAAGTTACAGGATGTCCGTGTGAGGAAAGGATTAGTTAAATATCAGAAATATATCTCTCCTAGGAGGCAGGGCTACAGTGAGGAGTCAAGGCAGAAGAACACTATATTTAACGGTAAGTCCTTCCCGAAGTGATGGAATAATGACAGCAAGGACAGACCTGAGGCGGGATTAGAGTTGGGCCTGTGGTGGGGTTAAGGGCAGGGCCAAAAATTAAGTGATGTGGAAAAGGATTTCCAAGGATCGTAAAAGAAATCCGAGGAGTGGGTGCAAGGTAGGAAAAATAAAATAAAAGCCCTGAGAGGGGTGCTGGTAAAACAATCAGAGGATAAAGTGACAACAGATTAGAGGGTTAGGACAGGGTCACGTGCCAGTTTTCAGAAAAAAGAAAACAAAATTGTGGCACTGCAGAGACTTGGGGGGGGGGGGGAGCAAAATTGTTTTAAACTAGGCCAGTGGGGACAAGTTAAATCAATAATGACTTATGTGCGCCTCCGACTGAGATCTGCGCAGAGCCACGATGACAGTAGTTCAATTCAATTCATGTAGACTTTATTTGGTTCGATGATAAACATAAAAGCACAAGTAAAACAAGTACAGTTAATAAATACAATTTATAAAAACTATAAATGACTACATTTCATTAAATGGATAAGATACATAGATATTGAAAAATCAGGCCAGCAACACAAGAAACAATGTCACACAGCTGGGCATGTAAGAAAAAACGGGACAAGAACAATTACACTATAGCTCAGACATGGAATCTCCTGCTCTTGTAGCAGCTCTAAGAAAACAAAACACATTAAAAATCAGAGAAGCAGATAAAAATTGCAAAAAACAACAGGGCTGAGTGAGCTTGTTTAAAATTCAGAGAGCTCAATAAAGGTTTAATAAACATGTTCCTCCGGCCTGTAAAATATTGACAGAATAAAGTGAAAGGTGCCCTGAGGAGACTGAGAGTCGCAGCCAGAGGTACCCAAGGTGCCCAGGAGGCTCCAGCCCTTTGTAAAGGCCAGAAGATGATGTATCATATTGAGTCTAAATCTGTCCAATAAAAATCTGTCCCTGTCATTCTCAAGCTGTACAAATATGGCTCCATACCAGGTACAGTTTTAAGCAGCAAAGAGAGCCTTACCATAGGTTTCAAGATCTCCAGTTTTTCACTATTAATTGCCCTTTGTTTAAAAAAAAGTGTGTTTAACCTCTTTTATTTCAGCATGACACATGGATTCTGGACTCGAATATAAGTCCTCTCTACCCAGGCTGCTCAGAATGCCCTTAATGTACCTAATTCATGGGATCTTCGTAGCATGCGCCACAGACAGACAGTCTCTCAAAATCGCCTTATTTAACTGCAATTGACTGGCTGAGCATAATTTGATCGAACAGATTAGTGACCTCAAATCAGTCTTATCGAGTAGATACTGCATTCCCAGTTCCTCATGTACTGTAAATGCTTGAGTGCTTTGGGGAACCTGTAATACCCGTCTCAAAAATGAGTTTTCAATCGGCTGAATGCTATCAATTTTTGTGTACTCTCACACTTCACTTCAATAGTGCACCTTGGATACACAGTTCGCCATGTACACCTTAGTTATTATTAAAGGAGATTGTGAAACCAAGCACTGTGCAAATCTGTAGATGGCAGCTGTTGTCTTTAAAAGCTCAAGTTTTTTAGATTCCACCAAGGGTTTCCACTTGCTTTGATGGTCAAACAATACCCCAAGGTACAGGAATACTGAGACTTTAGTTAGTCCCAAGTATCAAGCTGGTATTTCTGGTGCCCACCACCATCACAAGTGATTTTGCAAAGTTAACTGCAAGATCCAGGGTCGCCATGAACTTAACAACGTATCCACCAAGAGTTGCAGCCCCTCTGCGGTCCTTGACATCAGGGCCGCATAGTCTGCATATAATAATACAGGTAGTGACTTGGAGCCCACCCTCGGACAATCAGCTCTCACCGAGATAGAGGGCTCCCTCCACACAGTTTACATATAGCATGAACAGAAAGGGGGCAAGGATACAACCCTGTCCCACCCCTCTGCTCATGCAAAATACTCGTGTGCAGGCCCCCCCCCAGGAATATCGGACTGAGGCTGAAGTGCAAGCATGTAAATCACTCAACAGGTACACAATGTTAGGATCAATTTCCAAGGTGGGTAGCAGGTTCCCGAGTTTTGCCCGGTTGACCTTGTCAAATGCGGACGCCGAGTCCATGAAGACAAGATGGGTAGATTTGGGCCTGGCCACAGTATACTTGCTGTCAATCAAGTATAGGTTAAGGCACTGGTCTCTGATGCATCTACCCTGCCTTAACCCGTACTGAATGTAAGTAATAGCATCATGATAATCTGCCCAGCTTGTCAGCCTATCGAGCACCACCCTGCCCAGGACTTTTGCCGCAACATTAATAAGGGAGATAGCACGATAGCATTGAGGATTGTCCTTATCCCCCTTCTTGAAGATTGGAACAATTATTGGGAATGCCCAAGAATAGGGCAAGCCCTCTTTGATTGTGGCATGGAAAAGCATTAGCTGTATGGGCACCCATAGGGCAATATCATCTAGAAACAAATCCGGGGGGATCCTGTCCAGTCCTGGTGCTTTAGCAGATGAGAGAGCTTGAATGGCCTTAATCACTTCCTTAAGTATAAAGAAAATGTCTGGTCACCCCAAGAAAGCAGTCGCCAGGGCCACCTCATTGCCCGTCACAGCCTCATTATACATCTTCTCGAAATGCGCCACCAACAGGGCTTCAGTAATGTGATGCCATAGACTAGGGTCATTGTCACATACTAAACCAGGACGATTAATTACCTGCCAAAACAGGGTACTGTCCTCCACTTCACAGGCCTGAGCTAGATCCTCCCAAGCTTTCTATCCATACAGGAGGCAAGTTCCATTTTATACACCTTTCGACAAGCACAGATAGGATCTTTGTCCTTGGGACCATTTTCAGGGCAGTCTTCAGGTTTGACAAGGCCTTGGTGCCTTTGCTATCAAACCATTAATTCTCGCAAGGCGTTACTTGCCTTGGAGGGACCTTCAACAGGGCAGACACTTTCTGGGTGATGCCCTCAAAGGCACTTTGAATTGACCCACTTGAGGGTCTAGATCCAGGCAGGTCAAGAACGGGCCTCTACCCTCAGCAAAAAGGGATTTTTTGTACTGGATGGGCTCCACTTGGGCCCATTTAACTCGCCTCCCCTGATCTTGATGGGTGAACACCCCTGAGGTGACACAGGGGCAACTAATACCCTTCCCTGTCCCTTTCAAGACCAATGTAGGAGGAATATGGTCACTAAAGGCACTATGGATAAATGGCTGATACAAATATAAAATCAATGATGGAGGCACATTCTCTACCTCTGAATGAAGGTAACACATTCTGATTTTTCGCACCAAGAAGTTTGTCTAGGGTGAAAAGCAGGTTATGGTTGTTTAAAATAGCATCATTTATGAGAGTCCCTTCAGTGGAGTGTGCCATGTGCAAACCTTCCAACCCCATACACTTGGGCCTGCTTTCCACGGGGTTCAAGGGATTCACATAGAGATGACAATTAAAATCTCCCACCAGCATTAACTTATCCAGCCCCTCCCTCCTAGTTGAGAGGGCCTCAATCGCTGTACTTAATGTGTGAATGCTAGACGGTTGATTCACTCAGAATTTAGCGTTATAAAAATTAATCAGCACAAATGGGGCGAGGCCGATTTGGCTACTTTTATCCCTTGTAACAGTGGTGACCCCAATGCAAAATCTTCCAACCAGCTCCAGGGAAACAAAAGTGATCGAGTCACCCTTCGCCTGCCCCACCTCAGTAGATAGTGTGGCCACGAAAAAAAGTTTTGTAGCCCTCTAAAAAGAAAGGGTTCACCTCTTTCCAGGTTTCCTGAAGTCATATAATCTGAAAATGTCTAACAAATGCAACCCAATTAGGGTTGTTAAACTTAGCAGATAAAATTGCAATGTTCCATGATATAATGTGGAGCTGAATGGGTTTAAGCTTGTAGGGCAAGACCTCATGGAAACTATAACAAGAGCTGGTGCGGACTGGGGAGCCACTCCACAATGAGAAGGAGAAGGCTGAACCAGTCAATCACAAGAGTCCTGATTGCTTAAGGGATCAAATCTGTTTACAGACCTCCGGGTCAGGGAAGCAAGCAGGACAGGGGGACGTCTGTCCCATGAGGCCACCGCTTGCCTTCTAATTGCTCAGACTGATTCAGGCTTATAAAAACCCCAGAGGCAGCGCCAAGATGTTCAATGCTTTAGCTGGTCTGCAGGAAGCTACAGCAGACAATACCCGGGCAGCAATAGAAGGTTTGTTGAAATTAATATTACACAGTCCCCAGACCAACATTTCTTATCTTGCCCTATCCAGCTCACCCTTATTACCATATTAATGCAATTATATATCTGCTCCCCTAAATTAGCATGACTACTCATCCAATGCACCACCATGTATTTCACTCCATCATATTGTAGTGTAGCTCCTATTTCCCTAATAGGCTCTGCGCATTGGAATAATATATCCTATAGGTTTGACATAGGACTAAGGTCAGTATGTCCCTATCGAATATATTAAACTTAATTACTTGTGCCAGCTAGCTCAGAGACCACTAGAAACTCCTTGACAACAAGAAGGAGTAGTTTCTGGCAGCCGCAAAACATGACCACTGTGTTTCCCTTTAGAATCAGAACGTGTCCCAGAGTCGTGGAAACAATAGATAACTATTTCACTCAGCTCAGTCGTGCATGCTTAGTTTTCCTCAAGTTACACAGAAAGAAATAGACGGGCGTTTCAATAAAAGATTTATTGAACAGTCTTGTTTCTGGTGTAAGTAAAATGTGCTGTTACGATCACAAGACAGTATGCGAGATAAATAATGTACAGGGTGAGCAGTAGAAATAAATAATACTGCGAGAGCATTATCTTTTAGTACATATGCTGTTACATAAATAACACAGACTAAAAATGCGAGTACTCATACGATGCGTTTCTAATCTAGTTCTACCCCAATGTACCTAACCTAACCTAGGTGTAGGACGAGGTATGAAGTAGGTGAAGTATTCCTTACTATGGTATACTAAGAGTACGCTAATCTCAGTATGCCAAGTATGCCAAGTATGCCAAGAGTCCCTCTAGGTTCTAGTCAGCTCCATACCTGAAGAATGAGAGAGGTAGGAATCTCTTGCCAGACTCGAACTCCAACACCCCGCAAGGGAAGTCAGATCACTGGAAGCTGGACTCTCTGCGTGCAGGGATGACAGCGTCTTCTCAGTGCGTCAGGCCGGGAAACGGGCTCCTCTGAAGTCGAGGTCTCCTCTGATTTACAGGGGCTGGGAAGGTATATTTATACCTGAGAATTACCTCAGAATGTTAGCATTGACGTGAGTCGGACAGCGGAAGACGTCATGAATGAACCCCTAAGGAATAATGGTTCATGCATAATATATGAGTCCTTGAAGAAATCAATAGTCCTGGGCTAGGGAAAGTCCCGCAGCCTAAGGGTCTGTTCTTCACGAACTCGTTGTGACGTTAGGGTGGACGGATGTCGGAGACCATGCCTGTATTTGGAGTGCACGGTTAATGCCTAAATAAGGGCTGGGATTTTATGCCTATATAAGGGCAAGGCGAATTATGCCTATATAAGGACATGATACTGGAAAGCCCGTTTATGGACACCCTAAGAGGAATACAACACCCACTCCACTTTCGTGTGTATGATAATACTAAAATGCTAAACATTTAAAATGCTAAACATTAAAATGGAGTACCGCATATTTCTAAAATATTTCATAAAACCATTTAAAAAGGCATTTAAAAAACCAATTAGATTGCAAAAGGTACTGTACATATTAAGCATAGCCTTTCACTCCATGCATATAAAAATAAAATGCAACATGAATGAAAAGAAGCAGTAATATTTACATGTGACAGAAAATGATCGATAAGTTGTTCAAAAGTCAAAGTCATTCCATGTCACGAAAATAAATGAACTGGTTTAGACACACAAGATGACTAAGTGTCCGTGGAAGTACCTTGAAGTCTGTATTATAAGGCTAGTTCTACTTTAAGCAGATTGTAGTGCCATTTTCGTTCGAAAAATGGGAAAAAGTTCAATTTTGGTAGAGTTCCAAGTTTTTGAAAAATGAAGGCCAAATTGTTACCGCATCTCTGGAACACTGTATGCTGAATCAGAGTCAGTTTACGGGTCTGGTGTAAACATGAGATCATCTATTTCTATAGACAAAACATCATCCACTGTAGTTGGCGTCAGTTGGAACACCTCGTGTAGCAGATTAATTGCACAGAGATGGGAAGCATCACTTTCAGCATTAGGTCGCCGCAGCAATGTTCACGCCCGTTGTTACCTGTGTGCCTGTAGATCTTTCTCGTACCTCAGCAGCAGCCGGAAGCGTCTGTGAGATCTCAATGAATGCAAACATCAGGATCGGTAGCCTCTGGGGACAACACAGAGCATGGGCCGTTATCGGGACCAGCAAAGTATCGACATCCGTTGGCGTTGCTGATGGAAATGTTAGACAGGTGTCCAACACGCATTCTTCACCGCATAGCAGGCATCGTAGAACAGGTAAGATGCAATCTTGCCAGATTGGTCGGAATGACAGGAACCAAGTTGTATTAAGGTCCCGTAGACGAGTCATGCCCAATAGCTGTACTATTCGCTCACGGCACTTTCGTTCAAGGAGAGCTTTCTCCAGTTCGCTCGGAGTGATGTCTGCGAATAGGCTGGCCATAGCGCAATAGCAGGAAGAGAAATAGAATTCCGGCAACAAGTGCTAGAATTAATGGTATGCCACCAAACACCGAATGTGCAAAGTTCGGGATTATTCCGAGTATTGCCTGGAAAGGTGCTAACAGACCGGAGCAGATGCTCTTAAATACATCTATAATGCCACTTGTATCAGACATGTTGAAGATACGTGATATCATTTCTACGAAATGTATAGGGCAGTTTGTACGTATTAAAGTCTGTATCTCAGCCGAAGTCCTTGCAACTTGTAGATCATAGGTTTCTTTGGCCGAGGTCAAAGGCACTGTTTGCTGTAAAAGCATGGCTTTCATTCTGCTCAAAGTATCAAATCTTATAAAAGAGACGTTCAGCGAAGGCCATAGAGGCGACTCCCTGACTGTGTCTATTGGGGCAAACAATACTTGCATACAGCAAGTGACCCTGGAGTTGACCGTTACTAGATATGGGATGCCTGGCAACATGCCGCAGCAACTCTGATCATTCAACATGAGGTAACTCCCATTCGAAAGTTGTCCAAACGTTGGATTAATCACAGCAGCTGGTGTACCCTGCTGATGGCAAGACAAATTTGCCACAGAACCATTACAAGCCCCGTGTAAAGAAATGTCCTGACATATAAGCGAACCGCTTAGTGCAAGTTTACAGTTTGTACCGCTCAAAAACACTTCACGATCCCCACTCCAACATCTATATGTATACGGTAAATCCCAAGATGTCTTAATGTATTCCTTACCCAACCTTTCATATTTGCCTGCTTGCATTTGTCTGAGGCAATACTGAAACTGAAAAGTACTCACAGGTAATGTTATTTTGCCATGAATTAGCCATTCTGTAGCTGGTTTTTCTGCCACTGTGAATGGTAATTTTTCCAGTTTTTCAATGCTCAGCACTGTATACCTTGCTCCTCTTTGTGCCAGTTCGATCTGTTTATCAGTTAGATTGTATTCTGCAAACAGAGCCGTTGTGTTGATGAAACGCCAAGGCACATAGCCCGCTCGCAAAGATTGCAGCGTCCAACTTAATAACATAATAGAACGTAATTGAGACTGGCCTTGCTGTAACATCGCCAAATCTTGTTCTAGTATGTCGATAGCAGAGGATACAATGCCATCCAATGAATATATTCTGGAGGACAAAGTTGTTAACCCATTGTCGACCACAGAGAGTGTTTTCTCTAAATTAATACGATCAAGTTCACATATTCGTTCTGCGGCCTCCATCTGTGACACTTTCCATGCTTCATTATAGGCAGCATAAATGCCGGCATATATGAAACGTTTTTGACGTGGTTTTCTTGGTCCAAGCAAGAATTCCCTAAGGTCTGCGTCCTTTTCAAGTAAGGTTAAGTGTTGTTTCACATCCTGAAGTGTAGACTTATGCAGCCAATCGAGGCATAATTTTCCTACACTGTATGTTGTTACTACCCCCGGATGCTGTCTTTGGACATATCTTGGGTCTGGCCTATTAATAGTAAAGCCCTGAGTTTTATTCAGGAATCTTTCCTGACAGTTATTCGTGTCCGTGGGCCAGATCAACCATTTTTTCCAATCAGGATTAGATCTGTTGAGTTGTAGTATATTGTCAGCTGTCACCACTGCCTTTGTATCATTATCACTGGCAGGTGTTGGCACAGAAGGTGTGTTCATCTCTTTGATCTTGGCTAATCCAAGACAAGATGTTTGTTGGATGGTTTCATTCAAAAACATTATTTGTTCAGGGATGATACAGGCTCTAAACAAAGCTTCTATACCCTGTACTTGCCAATCTTTAGTACCCCACACAGTTTTTGTGTCTACCGTGTCTTTCCAAAAGTCGAAACCCTGTCTAGACAGTTGGGCATTAAATAATGCAGAGTAAATCTGTTTTGTATTTGTCAACATAATTTTCAGTCCTGTCTGGTTTACATTTTTATAGTAAAACATTTCTGGATCAGATGTATTGTAACCTGAAAAATATGGAAATTTGTTTACAAATGTTTTTGAACTACCGTATGGTGGTGTAGGACAATGTTCCCATTGGTTAAACATAAACACATTTCTTGGATATGCAGATTTATGCAAATAATGATGACCATAGTGGTTATAACAATACATTTGTTCATAGTCAGATGAACCCTCTAAATATTCATGTTTAGAAAATGCAGCAGATTTGTCTAGGTCAAACATTATATCATTGACAGTCTCAAAGTCCCAATCATCCGAATAGGTACTGGACGTAATTAGATCACTTAGTGAAATTTTAAACAAATGTGGAATGTTCAATTGTTCCGTCGGACCGAAGATATCATAATCTGTTTTGTGCCACACTATACCATCCTGTGTAGGAACAGCTGTGATGTTCACCGATGACAAGTCTCTTGCTTCACGATGGGAAGATTTATGAGGTTTCAAAAGTACGTTCACGTCTTTTCCTTCAGTGTTCACATGGATGTATCTGCCACTTATAAGCACGCTCACAGTTGTTACCAAAGCTAGCCAGAGCAGGAAAACAAAAAGTCCAGATGTAATCCAGAGTTCAATCCATGGAGAAACCAAATAAGTCTTTTTCAGAAAGTGAATAAAGTCTTGTACTTGCTGCTTGAATTTCAATGATGCTGGCGTCGTTTCAGGTTCACTCGGATCTTCTGAGAACGTATCAAAGTCAATGAAATAGCCAGAAGCAGTTCTATCAATTGTTGGAATTGCATCAGGATTTGTAGAAATCACTGGAACCAGTTCATCACTTGCCACGTTGGTGTAGACAGGTGTATTTGGACGAACTGTTACTTGGTGTTCAAGAGGGATGAGTTCCATAGCTTGGTTGCATAGTCCTCCATCAGTTACAGCTGAGTTCTCGATTGTTATCAGTCTTTCAGTCTGAACCTCTTGGATAGTAGTGAGAGGAGTGCGTCTGCTACTAGGTCGGAGTCCACGAGGCCTACTATTTAGTATTGGCCACATACTGTGGTTTGATGAGGTCGATGGACACAAATCTTTTCTCCTTTCTTCCAGCAAGGGGCGGCAGAAGTACTGTTCTTGTTCCTTGAATTGCTAGAACAGGTACTGGTTGTCTGTAAGAAGGTCCAAATTCCTTCTTGTCCGCAATCTTTTCTCTGACTAGATCCCCAACTTTTGGAATCCAGACAGGCCTTGCTGGGACAGCCGGTTGATCCCCAGTGGTGGTTGGCTGTAGGAATATGTTGCTTTGTTTCGTTCTTAACTTGTTTAGTTCCTGTAAAACAGCCAAACGATCTTTGATATCAAACGGTTTATTTTCCACCACTGTGCCTACGTGTTCAAGGTCTGGTACCCACATTCTTGTCCCAAATAGGACCTCATACAAAGTGACCCCCCCAGAGAACTTCTTGGCAGGTTGTTCATTGAGCGTTGAACCCCACTAAGGTGTTTGACCCACCCATCACCCGAACCTAATACCCTAGCTGTTATAGACTGCTTTATGTCCCGGTTTTTCCTTTCCACAACCGAATTTCCCTCAGGATGGAATGGAGAGGAGTATCGCAATGCCACGCCCAGACTGGCCATGGCTTCTTTGTAAGCCCGAGAGCTAAACGCAGGACCCTGGTCAGAATTTAGCGTGCCTATTGCGTATATGCCGATAAAGACTCGCAAATCTTTTATAACAGTTCGAGCGTCAGCCGAGCGCTGAGGCCATAACCATAGGAACCTAGATTCAGTATTTGTGGGAATGCCTTTGTCCAGTAGGACGCAGGCGTGTAGATAGTCTAAGGCTGTCTAATAATGGTGTCTGTACTGGGCTGCCGCATTCGCAGCATGGTGTCTGGTGGCTCTCTCGCTGTAATTTACAGTCTAAGCAGTTGTTGATGAATATGTGAATTTCTGTATTCATTCCAGGCCACCAGTACATCTCTTTTAACGTCAAAATTGTTTTAGAGATCCCTTGATGTGACAGATCCTCCCCCAAATGTGTTTCATAAATCAAGGCTGCTCTACGTTCCATGTTTGGAATTACCCTATCCCCCACTCCAGGGATTCGAGCAAAAGGAACGTTGTTTGCATCAATTACATAAGAGTACTTGAGTGGAAACTTTTTTGGTAACACTGCAATGCTGCCTTTGCTTGATGCATTGACAGCCAACATTATCTCACCGTCTATTTTTGTTTTTGAACGAGTGATCGCAGCTACGGAAGCCGTCTGAACAGCCCCCTTTGCGGCTTCGTCAGCCAATGAATTCCCTGCAACGTGAACGCTATCACGTTAATGACTCAGTGTGTGGATCACGTGAGCCTTTGGTAGTTCATTTTTCAACTGAACTACTTGTTCCCAAAGCATTTTGTGCTTTATTGTGCCAGCTTTCGCATCTTTGAAACCATTTTCAAGCCAGTTTTGTATATAGTCATTATACGACTGAACACAGTAAAAGGAATCGCACACTATCAGTGTGGGTAATTCTCGATCTGTACTTTCAAGTGCCAGTTTGAATGCTTGTAGTTCAGCTCGCTGAGCTGTGCAATCTCCTAGAGATTGAGTTTTTGTGACCATGGGTCTGAAGATGCCATTTCGCATGCGACCTTTAACGATTGCACACGCTGCACTGTAAGCTTGCTTACTACCTGTTGCGGGTTGTGCGGATCCGTCAGTGTAAATTATGAATTCGTACTGATCGAGAGGCAGAATTTCAGTAGGCAGAGGACATTCATGTTTATATTGCAGGAATGCTTGTGTTTTTAAATCTGGATCAAAAACATATTCAACATCTGTTGCAGCAAGAGAATTAACCCATTGTATCCATCTTGGATGTAATGCTTTGGCATTTGGAATGCTCGCTTTTGTGACCGCTTCTAAAGCTGGTACCGGGGTTACGACAATAATGCGTTTTCCTTGGGCTAAGGCTCTTTCTTTTGCTACAGCGGTTTGAACTGCTGTTAGAATTTTTTCAGTTGAACTGAAGCGCATTTCCGCTTGTGTGTACAAATGGGATTTGTATGCTATTGGTATTTTCTCACCCTCATTGAAGGTTAAGTAGGTGAATCCACATTGACCTGAAATTATTCGGATCACCAAATTGCGTTGACTTACGCGTGTTTGTAAGTGATTTGTTGCTAACATGTTAGCCTATAGTGAACGCAAGATTTCTGTGTGTTCCTGTGTCCAGTTTTTTATTGAAAAATCAGGTTTTATTAATGCGTAGAGAGGTTTAACTCTTTCTGCGTAATTTAGAATGTATGTTCTTCCAAAATTTAGGAAACCCAGGATGGATTGTAAGTTTTTTAGCGTTTTTGGAGGTTGGAGCAGCGCACACTTTTCTAAAAAGTTAGCTGCCAAGCTCTTGCTTTCACTTGAAAGCTCATATCCTAGAAATAGGACATTGAGATGGGCAATTCGGGACTTTTTAAAGTTGAACTTGTAGCCCTCAGAGGCGAAACCCAGTATAATGGTGCTCACCCTGTTCAAGTGTTTTTCCAGGTCATCGTCTGTCAGATAGATGTCATCGACATAGGACAATGCTCCATTGTCATAAATTTGTAGTAACTCCGTTACCCTCGCTGAGAATAAACCTGGGCTGTTCTTGAACCCTTGTGGGAGTCGACAAAAGTGACGCTGGGTCCCCAATATGGAGAATGCTGTAAAGTACCTGCTTTCAGGTGCTATGTTTTGACAAAAGAAACCATTTGAGATATCTAATGTGGTTTTATATTTTTTACGCACAATGTTATTCATTAATGCTGTGCTATGTGCATTTTGTACTGCAAAAGTTTTAGAACAAGTGTTTAAGTGTCTGTAATCCAAAACTAGACGATATGTATTGTCTGGTTTGGAGACAGGAAACAAAGGATTGTTCATTGAGGAGGTGCATGTTTCAATCACCCCTTGGTATTCAAGTTGATCTAAGATCTCCCTGACCTGTTTTTTAGCTTCTTGCTTTATTGGGTACTGCTGTTGTGCAGTTGGTTCATGTTTCAGATGTATTTTATGGTGAGGTGAATCCTCATCCCATCCTACATGATTTTTATATAATGCTGGGGCCTGGGCCACTGCCCATTTCCTGGCATATGTATATCTTAGATGCATTGGTATATGGTTGGAGAAGGCAGGCATAATTATGTCCTCGCCATGTGGGCACTCCCTGACAAATTGTGGTGGCCAGTCCTTTTCTGCTAGAAGTATGTCATAGCCTTTTGATAGTCTTTCCCAAAAAAGTGCTTTCACCTGTTTAGGTTTGTCTCCCTCCATCCGGAGTGTTATATCATATAACTTTTGTGGAGTACTAACCCTGGTGTCTACAGTCTCAACCGTGATGCACTCATTCAAGTCCACTATCTCCAGAAGTTCCTTCAGGTTCTGGCGAGCTATTGTGACTTCTGCTGCATTGTCCAGCATTGTCTGAGCCCATTCTCCGTTCTTGAGTTGTGTTCTCAGTATTCTCGGCATGTCTGATCTTCAGACCTGCTACTTTCTTTTTGGAGAATTGAGGTTTTACTTTAGTTTTTGGAGCGTGTTTGTCGTCTTTCGATTTCACGCGTTCTTCTCTATGTTCTGTTCGTCCTCTTCTTTCCGAAGTCTGTGATGAGATCTGAAAGGGACGAGAGGAACGTGTATCAGTATCTTGATACCTATCAAGTTTTCTCAAATTATCCCTATTCCTGAGGTTATACCTCCTTTCAGAGGGCTCCTTTGAGGAGACCTACCTTGGGATTGAGAACGTTTCTCATTCGAATTTTGTTTATTAGTCTCCCACTTCTTTTTAGAAGATGTAGGAGTTTGTTTAATTGAGTCCTTCTCAGGACTTTCTGATAGTTTTGGTTTCACTGGTCTTCCACCCAAACTATCTCTGCCTAATTCTCCATAAGATTGTTCTATAATTCTGGGTAGCTCTGTTTGATGTTCTGTAACATCAAATTCCCTTAATTTTTGGCGGATCGTCACTGCTGCTGCCTCCCCTTTAATATTAGATAATATTATTGTTGAGACCTGGTCGAAATTTTTCAGTAATTTCATACCGAAATTTAGAGCAGGCTCTGCCCCGTATTCGTTTTGAATTTGTTTTAGAACATCAGGTATTACCGCAATTGACGGAATGCCGTGTGTTTTAGTGTAGATGGCAGCAAAGACTGAGCCCCAAGTGGTGCAGTCTTCCAGTTGTGGTGTGATCCCCATCGGTAAACTGATTGTCAGTATTCTGTGTTTCTCATGCGGGCTAGTATTTGGAAATACTGCTTCGATTTGAGTAATTTTTTGAGCTATCCACAAAGGAATTTGCTCACGTTTTGTGGGCATTTTACCCATGACTGCGTATAGAGTCTGTGGTGTAATTTTTAGAATGTTCCCCCTGGTGAGGGGTTTGATTTGGAATTGTTAATGGTAGTTGGACCGTGAAAGTCCGCATGACATATTGGACCAATTGTCTGTAAATTTTTATTAACTCTGTGATTTGAGTAAGTAGTTCATCGTTTGACATTTCTTCAATGTCAAGATGAGGTGTGTAGCCGGCTAGAATCGCCCGTGTTGCTCCTGGTCTACCTAGTGGACCGAGCCTGGTAATGTTTTTGTGATGTTTTAGGGCGCCTTTAAACCAGAGCTGATGCTCCTGGTATGTTAATGGAATTTCTATATCCTCGAAAGGAATGTATTCCTCTGGTGGTTCATCTTCTTTGTAGAAGTGAAACGTGTGTTACTGAATTGGATTCAGGAAATATTACCCATGAATAGAATACCTCTGTCTGAAAGGATTCGTGTGCCTCTATCACGAAAACTGCTCTACCTCCTCTTGGTGGTAGGCCATGTTTTATAAGTTTTAGAGTAATGGCTCTTCTTAAGTTTGGAGCGATGTCAATGACACCCTCCTCGGTTTCATTTAAACCTGTAATGTTAAAGCCTGCTGCTTGGGCTGGATCAGCCGCAGCTCCACCGCTTCCGGCGTCTTCAGTCATTTTGTTTTTTGAAAAATGTAGAACAAGTTTCAAGGAAACAAAGATAAGGTGCACAATATTTGTGGAACACTGTATCCTTCAACGTTGAGCAAACCAAACAGCTAATATATAGGGTACTGCCCTATGTAGCCTTGGTGGATACTAAACCCTGCCCACTCCAGACGTCTTTGGAGTATATGGGTTGGGGTCTTGAGAGAAAAAGCACGGCTGAGTTACTCAGTATCTAACGTTGAATTACTGCCTTACCAAACCGTTGGGCGCCATGTAGTGTAGCTCCTATTTCCCTAATAGGCTCTGCGCATTAGAATAATATATCCTATAGGTTTGACATAGGACTAAGGTCAGTATGTCCCTATCGAGTATATTAAACTTAATTACTTGTGCCAGCTAGCTCAGAGGCCACTAGAAACTCCTTGACAACAAGAAGGGAGTAGTTTCTGGCAGCCGCAAAACATGACCACTGTGTTTCCCTTTAGAATCAGAACGTGTCCCAGAGTCGTGGAAACAAAAGATAACTATTTCACTCAGCTCAGTCGTGCATGCTTAGTTTTCCTCAAGTTACAGAGAAAGAAATATACGGGCGTTTCAATAAAAGATTTATTGAACAGTCTTGTTTCTGGTGTAAGTAAAATGTGCTGTTACGATCACAAGACAGTATGCGAGATAAATAATGTACAGGGTGAGCAGTAGAAATAAATAATACTGCGAGAGCATTATCTTTTAGTACATATGCTGTTACATAAATAACACAGACTAAAAATGCGAGTACTCATACGATGCGTTTCTAATCTAGTTCTACCCCAATGTACCTAACCTAACCTAGGTGTAGGACGAGGTATGAAGTAGGTGAAGTATTCCTTACTATGGTATACTAAGAGTACGCTAACCTCAGTATGCCTAGTATGCCAAGTATGCCAAGAGTCTCTCTAGGTTCTAGTCAGCTCCATACCTGAAGAATGAGAGAGGTAGGAATCTCTTGCCAGACTCGAACTCCAACACCCCGCAAGGGAAGTCAGATCACTGGAAGCTGGACTCTCTGCGTGCAGGGATGACAGCGTCTTCTCAGTGCGTCAGGCCGGGAAACCGGCTCCTCTGAAGTCGAGGTCTCCTCTGATTTACAGGGGCTGGGGAAGGTATATTTATACCTGAGAATTACCTCAGAATGTTAGCATTGACGTGAGTCGGACAGCGGAAGAAGTCATGAATGAACCCCTAAGGAATAATGGTTCATGCATAATATATGAGTCCTTGAAGAAATCAATAGTCCTGGGCTAGGGAAAGTCCTGCAGCCTAAGGGTCTGTTCTTCACGAACTCGTTGTAGACGTTAGGGTGGACGGATGTCGGAGACCATGCCTGTATTTGGAGTGCACGGTTAATGCCTAAATAAGGGCTGGGATTTTATGCCTATATAAAGGCAAGGCGAATTATGCCTATATAAGGACATGATACTGGAAAGCCCGTTTATGGACACCCTAAGAGGAATACAACAATATGATTCCACAGCACAATTCCGTAAAGATGGAACGTTCCTCGGGACTACTACAAATGGCGTGGCTTCCGGAGGTAAATTAATGACCGTGCCATAGACGATGTATGGGGCTGAATTTTGAAAGCCAGAATCCCGTTGAGGGGCTACAGAACTATGTGGGACACTGGGGACAGGAAATGCAGTTGAAGGCGGATTGTGGAGGAGAGCCACTCCAGGGCCCCCGACTGCAACGCGCATAGAGCAACCATCGGACCCTTGTTTCATGTTCCCTCAGCAGAGAGTGTACTGGATGCAGCTGGGACACCCCCACCCCTAGTATATTCAGCCACCTCCTGAGCCAATTTGTTTCTATCCATGCAAGTCTCTCATAAATTTTGTCCATCCTGTTGTTAATGCCCTCACTGAGCCTGTCCATCAAGGCAGTAAGCCAGGTGTGCTCAGCTGGCAAAGGTGGATCAAAGTGTTTTGTCTGCGTACCCTCGTTGATTCTATCTGAACCACCCCTTGGTGCAGGGGCCCTTTTCCTTCGTTTTCTGACCAGGCTTATGCCGACTGAGGTAGTAGGTTCCAGCAAAGGATCTGATGAAATACCCACTCATTCAGGAGGGCTAGGTGATAACGTCGCCACAAGGAGAGAGTCCACAGCGACACTTTCCATGTCCAAATTATGCGTGCTTTTCAGGACTGGATCAACCACTCGATGAGAAGGGCACACAGCAATGGACATTAGACCCTCGCCTGTCAGGGACAAGAGTCTTTCTGTCAATTCAACTTCATCTGAGACTACCTCCACAGCGCGTGCCAAAAAACATCAATAGTGGAGTGTTGGGCCACAAACGGGACATTGGCTTCAAAAGGGGCACCTTCCTTTTCCCCATGATTCTTATACGCACAGAAGTGGGGGCCACAGAGAACGACTCTCCCCAGGTAAAAGAGGAAAAAAACAACAAAAAAACTGTCACTCCAGAGGCTAAAAACTCGGGAGGCCTTCCAAATGCACTGGGGCCAGAGGACCAGAACCGCAAGCTAAAACAAGCATCTGCAATGCAATAGGTCTCGCAATTGTTAATTTTGACCAATTGGCATTGTAAATGACAATGCCATTTATTTATGTTTAAAAAACACCTGCAATAATAAAAAGGCATTGTCATTTACAATACCAATAGGTCAAAGTTTCTAAAATGCGAGACCTATTGCATTGCAAATGTAATAGGTCTCGCATTTACGCAAGTTTGAGCTATTGACATTGTAAATGACAATGCCTTTTATTTTTGTTTTCATTTTTAAAACATAAATAAAAGGCATTGTCATTTACAATGCCAACAGCTTAAACTCATGTACATGCGAGACCTATTGCTTTGCAAATGCTTGTTTCCTTGAATAGTGTGTGTGCATCGCAGCTATGCAAAAACAACCAGATTTCGGTGGGAATCAGTTGCAGTTTGCCAATGATGCTACTGAAGTAAGTAAATGGCAAACACCCAACAAATGGGTTGCATTGTGCTGGCAGAACGAATCGTCAGTTACACGTGGTCTGTTGTGTGCGCATCACAGGTCATCCATAACACACAAATTAGGTGTGCACGTCACAGTTGAAAAATGGTGCACTGACAGTACAAGCCGTAAATCATATGCTAGCCTACTATGCACCAATCACAGTTGACAGTCGCATGCAGATCTGGTTGGAAAAGAATTCATAAAAACAGCTTACCTGAGTTTGCATTTTCACCATCACAGTATGTAGTCCATGTATGCCCCTCTGCAGATACCCAGGACTAATGGACTATTGTGTGCTCCGACAAGGTAACCCGTTGCGCATATCACTAATGATTCCGAACTGAGACTGACTCTGTGGAGAAACTGGCACCTTGGCGTCCAGGTACCAGCAGTGTCCATGATATGCTGCTCCTAAGATGGCGGCAGGTAGCATCACTATATACCTCATCCACTTGACTTCCCATGTTTACATTAAGTTGCGGAGCCCTACAGCTGGAATGCAGATGTATTTCACAGTAGTTGTTGAGCCTAGTAGCCACTGGACTACGGCTCACCTTGAAAAAGCAACAGCACTCCTGAGCAGCGCAACCTAGTGCTCATATCACACCAGGATCAGGTGCCACATGGAACGCAAGACTATATCTGTTAATATGTAAACTGGGCTCCATGAGAGGATAGTGCCTCAGCACTCACTCTGAACAAATGACTTGCCTCCAACATGCATGCAGTCCTTCCCATCGTGCAAGGATCGTCGCCATTGAAAAGAAGCTGCGAGGCAAGTATAGGCTCGGTACTGTATTTCAGCAGAATGCGACCGGCAAGACCGAGGTCCGAGAAGTACTGTGGCCCACCTGACCCGCATTCCACAGGGACATTAACACATTATGTAATGCCCCAACATTCCATCTCTATATACAATTCCACGGGCAAAACCCAACACATAACCATAAATCACAAGTCCCCATATGCTCATTACGTAATGAGCTGCTGTTGGAGTTTAAAACAGAAAACGTGATGCAGTGCAGCGATGGTTGGCCAATCTGTGATGTCAGGGTTCTTTGTTCAGTTCTGGCTTCGAACGAGAGATGTTAAAAAACTCAAATGTTCTCCTATGTTCTTGTCTGTTTGACTACAGCACTGTGCCACAGGCACTGACGTCGTGGAACAGTGCTTAAAGCGCGTTCATGTCAGTGGTAATCATTATGTCACTAGGGTCTTTGGCCATGGTCGCTTACCCTCAACTGAGTCATGTGTGGACCGTTGTGAGAAAATGAATAATGCCCCGGAGCCGCTCCGGCCTTTTCGGTCGATGTAGAGCAGGGCTTTCTTCGGGCGCTGCAGCACTGGGTCGCACACTGGGGGTGTGCGACCTAGTGTGCGACCCAGCGACTCAATGTTTGCTAGGCTCAAACACAGCACAGTCAGTCCCTGCTAGAAGTGCCAGAATGCCAGAAGTTGTATTCAGTATTCCTCCTAGCCGCTGGCAGCGGTCATTAAACACATGCCACGGTAAGTGGCATGTAAGTGGCATGTACCAAAGTGCTTTCTTATATGCGTCTCAGCTTTTCTGGATGTTATGCTATAGACACAGAACTGACACATCACTCACAAAAGCACCTACAAAGTTGCAGCATACTAAAGAGAAATTGTACAAAACAAATTGTTTTACAACATTATTGGCTGCGTTGATGGAATCCACATACCGATCTGTACCCCAGAAGCAGCGTTTACCACCCTGTGTTAGGAAGAAATTGGCAATTGTATTGAAATATATTGTGATTACACTGAGTTAATAGCTATGAATTTATGCCAAAAAGAGACGACGAGTCCCAGCGAGCTGGAATATGACTGCACCTGCATGCGTACTTTGAACACAGCGAACAACGCCGCACTTGAACATCAAGTGTACACCATAGGCCTGATTCACAGAACTAACTTATGTCAAAACGTAAACGTAAACGTAAAGTTAGTACTTTTTAGGTATTCACAGAATACACTTACTCATTTTGGTATTCACAGAATGAACTTACTCATTTCGGTATTCACAGAAGTTAGTAGTCCTAACTTTAGGACTACTAACTTCTGTGAATACCGAAATGAGTAAGTTCATTCTGTGAATACCAAAATGAGTAAGTGTATTCTGTGAATACCTAAAAGTACTAACTTTACGTTTACGTTTACGTTTTTTTCGTAAGTTAGTTCTGTGAATCAGGCCCCATATTTCAAGTGTAATACACGGGGTGCACATTTGCCTCGTCCATATTATTTGACTGGATTTTTTATTCTGTTAATTGACGAGCCCTGATCTAAGTGTTTATAATGTGAAGCAAGAGAAGTAATTGGTCTTAGATGTAAATCGCCGGAGAAGGTAAGTTTAGAACGCAGCGCACATTGTATCAAATTATGCTGCTGCGTTTCACTATTTTTATGCTAACATTTTCATGCGCCCCATTGAAAATATGACGTCTTTACCCGTGGAGAATTATGCCCAAATCAAATTCATAAAGAACATGTGAAGAAAACTTAATTGCACACACAGCTTGATTCACCAGCGTAAATTCTCTTTATGATGTCACTGGGGGTGTGTGATAGAAATTGGCACAACGTGCGGCTTGTGGACTCCGTCACACCACTAGGGAGCACGAATCACGTACCTGACGGGCCGGTCCCTTGGGCTCATCAGAAATACTCTCCGCTGCTGGAGTGCAGTGCAGCACAGTAGGGACCGCTCGGGTCCGGTTTTTAATTAAATAGCCACTCCTCCTGACTCTGACGCTTGGAGATGAATTCCGGTGTGTCGAGGCACATAACCACACCAATCCTCCAGCCTTTCAGAATGCTGAACATGTGCTAGGCTAGTCAGAAATGCATGGCTCAGAACACACTCACTCTGGGACAAAGGGGCCGTCCACAGCACTCCCCACGAGCTGAGTGGAAGGACACAGGGAAATCAATCAATCAATCACAGAATTTGTAGAGCGCACTACTTACCCGCGAGGGTCTCAAGGCGCTGGGGAGAGAAAGGGGGGGTGCTGCTACTGGTCGAACAGCCAGGTCTTGAGTAGCCTCCTGAAGGTCAGCAGGTCTTGGGTCTGTCGTAGGCTTAGTGGAAGGGTGTTCCAGGTCTTGGTGGCTAGGTGTGAGAAGGATCTGCCGCCGGTGGTTGTTCTTCGAATGCGAGGGACGGTGGCGAGGGAGAGGTCGGCGGAGCGGAGCTGGCGGTTGGGGACGTAGAAGAAGAGTCGTCTGTTGAGGTAGGCTGGGCCAGTCTTGTGGAGTGCCTTGTGTGCGTGGATGAGGAGTTTGAAGGAGATTCTCCTGTTGACGAGGAGCCAGTGCAGGTTCCTCAGGTGGGGGTGATGTGGCTGTGGCGTGGTACGTTGAGGATCAGGCGTGCGGAGGCGTTTTGTATGCGTTGCAGTCGCTTGATGAGCTTGGCCGGGGCTCCCGCGTAGAGGGCGTTCCCATAGTCGAGTCTGCTACTGACGAGGGCCTGGGTGACTGTTCTTCTTGTATCTGTCGGGATCCACCTGTAGATCTTGCGAAGCATGCGGAGGGTGTTGAAGCAGGAGGAGGAGACTGCGTTGACTTGCTTGGTCATGGAGAGCGTTGAGTCGAGGATGACTCCCAGGTTGCGTGCGTGGTCGGTGGGTGTCGGGGCTGCTCCCAGCGTCGTTGGCCACCAGGAGTCGTCCCAGGCTGAGGGGTTGGAGCCGAGGATGAGGACCTCTGTCTTGTCCGTGTTCAGCTTTAGTCGGCTGATCTTCATCCAATCGGCGACGGCCTTCATGGAGATTGGATTTGGCGGCGAGGGGTCCTTGGTGAGGGAGAGGATCAGTTGAGTGTCGTCGGCGTAGGAGATAATGTTGAGGTCGTGCTGTCTGGCGATGCGTGCGAGCGGGGCCATGTAGATGTTGAACAGCGTTGTGCTAAGGGAAGATCCCTGGGGTACGCCGCAGATGATCTCGGAGGCTTCGGATCGGAAAGGTGGGAGGCGGACTCTCTGGGTTCTGCCGTTGAGGAAGGAGTTGGTCCATTCCAGGGCCTTGTCTCGGATCCCTGCGTCGTGGAGGCGTGCGCGTAGAGTGCGGTGGCAGACAGTGTCGAAGGCGGCGGAGAGGTCCAGCAGGATGAGGGCTGTGGTCTCACCGTTGTCCAGCAGGGTCCTGATGTCGTCGGTGGCGGCGATGAGGGCAGTCTCAGTGCTGTGGTTGCTGCAGAACCCTGATTGGGATGGGTCCAGGATGCTGTTTTCTTCGAGGTATCGGGTTAGCTGTTTGTTGACGATCTTCTCGATGACCTTGGCTGGTGACGGAAGCAGGGAGATGGGCCGGAAGTTCTTGAGGTCTCTCGGGTCCGCCTTGGGTTTTTTGAGTAGGGCGTTGATCTCTGCGTGTTTCCAGCTCTCTGGGAAGGTTGCGGTCTCGAAGGAGAGATTGATAACGTTGCACAGGTGGGGTGCGATGGAGCTGCTGGCTTTGTTGAAGATGTGGTGCGGGAAAGGGTCTGACGGGGAGCCGGAGTGTATTGTGCTCATGGTCTTGATGGTGTCGTCGATGTTCACGGAGGCCCAGGCTGGCAAGGGGTCATGGTCGATGGTGTGCGGCGGGTCTGGTGTATCTATCTTAGTAGGGGCTGTCTGGGTGTTGAAGCTGTCGTGGATGTCGGCGATCTTGCGGTGGAAGAAGGTGGCGAGGGAATCGCACAGGGCTTGCGACGGCGGGATGTCGTTGGTGTTGGAGCTGGGGTTGGAGAGTTCCTTCACGATGTTGAAGAGCTCCTTGCTGTTGTGTGCGTTGTTGTCGTGGCAGTCTTTGAAGGAGATTCTCTTGGCGGACCTGATGAGGTGGTGGTGGTTACGGATGGCGTCTTTGTGGGCTGCGTGGCTGTCCGGTGTCTTATCACTGTGCCATTTCTTCTCTAGTTTCCGGCAGGTACGCTTGGAAGCTAGGAGTTCCGGGGTGAACCAGCTGGCTCTTTTGGTGGTGTCGCTGTAGGTGAGTTTTTTCAGCGGGGCGAGGGTGTTGGCACAGTCGTCTATCCATCGTCTGAGGTTGCAGGCAGCGTCGTCGGTGTTGGATGGGTCGGAGGGGGGGCTGAGAGCGAGGTTTGCCCGTAGTTGGTCTTCGGTGACTTTGCTCCAGCAGCGGCGTGGGATCTGTTGGGTGCGGTGGTGTGTGGTGGGTTTCTGGAAGGTGAAGTGGATGCAGCGGTGGTCGGTCCAGAGGAGTTCCGTGGTGTGGCTGAAGGAGACGTGGGAGCTTAAGGAGAAGACGGGGTCGAGCGTGTGGCCGGCGGAATGAGTCGGTGTTGTGACGAGCTGTCTCAGTCCGAGGTTGGCGAGGTTGTCGATCAGGGTGGTGGAGTTGTTGTCGTTGTTGTTCTCCAGGTGAAAGTTCAGGTCTCCGAGGAGGATGTAGTCGGTAGAGGTCAGGGCGTGCGTGCTGATGAAGTCGGCGATGGAGTCGCTGAACTGGGGTCGGGCCCAGGGGGTCTGTAGACAAGGGTGCCTCTAAGGGTGGTGTCGGGGTCCCTGTGGATCTGGAAGTGCATGTGTTCGGCGGTGCGGAGAAGGTCGTCGGTGCTGGTCGAGACCCTGATGGAGTTCTTGTGGACGATGGCGATTCCTCCTCCTACTCTGTTGACGCGGTCTCTGCGGGTGATCTTATAGCCGTCTGGGATGGCTATGGCGATGTCGGGTGCGGAGGAGTCGTTCATCCAGGTCTCTGTCAGGAAGGCGACGTCCGGTGATGATGTGTCGAGCAGGTCCCAGAGCTCGACGGCGTGTTTGCATGCGGAGCGGGTGTTCAGTAGGATGCATCGGAGGTGGTTGAGGTCCTTCTTGGCGGGCGCTTCGGTGGCTCTGAGGCTGGTGTAGCTGCAGTACCGGCAGGTGAAGGGGCCATGAGTGCGTTTCGGGCGGCCTTGAAGTAGTTGTGTGTCCGTCCCGGGTTGAGAGCGTGGTGGCATTGTAGCGGCGTCGGTCCTCGAGGCTGGTGCGGTGGGCGCGCGGCCCAGGGGTTCTGGCACTGGGCGCGGTCCAGGCGCGGACGGGCGCAGACGGGCTTGCCTTAGGCGCGCCTTGGCGCGCCAGCGGCGCAGCCGTGCAGCGACTGCCATAGATGGGGGAGGTGGGAGGGAGGAGCAGCTGGGAGGCGGGAGGCAGGGGCAGCGAATGGGCAGTCAGGGGGCGGGGCCGCAGGGACGCAGCGGCGGGAGTGGAGAGAGGCAACGGGGGTACAGAAGGCAAAAATCGGGCACAAAAAATGGGGGCACGAGGGGAAACAGAAAGCAAAATCAGGCACACAGAATGGGGGCACGGGGGGAAACAGAAGGCAAAATCGGGCACAGTAGATGGGGGCACGGGGGAAACAGAAGGCAAAATCGGGCACAGGAGATGGGGGCACGGGGGGAAACAGAAGGCAAAATCGGGCACAGGAGATGGGGGCACGGGGGAAACAGAAAGCAAAATCGGGCACACAGAATGGGGGCACGAGGGGAAACAGAAGGCAAAATCGGGCACAGTAGATGGGGGCACGAGGGGAAACAGAAGGCAAATCGGGCACCGAGGCAGCAGCAGAGGGGCGAGCTTACCAGCAGCAGCAGCGGGCAGGACAGCACAGGCGGAGCTGTGTTGCGGGGGAGCGACCTACCTGGCAAGGGCACGTCCCAGAGCAAAGGCAAGCCACCTCCCCTGCCTTTGATAAAAAGAGCGAGACACTGTAGCTGCAGTCGGCGCCATGTTGGAAGGGCACGGCTTCCAGTTAGTGTCCTTAAATGGGAGGTTAATATCAATTAATTCCTCTCTCTTCCCCTGTATTTTTTGTAGCCTAACGGCAGGAAGAGCAAGCATCCTGTGACTCAAAACATATCCCTTAATCTCACGGCTGCTCATGTAAAGCGCTGTCATACCGGCGGGTCAAGTTTTCACTATATAAAATGGCAAAAAAAAAAAAAAAACAGTGTTGGGAGAGCGCTGCTCATCGGGGCCTTTAAATTCTAATAAAAGACACCTAGATGCTCCCATTCAGCGATGCTCATAGACTGGTTGGGCTGCAACCATGATTGCAGCTCTGTGTATGCAATTGAAAACTAGCCCAATCCCCTTTTTAAAAAAAAGCCCAAAATAAAGCAAATCCTACCAGAAAGAAGCCCAATTGCCGTGGACACCGAAAAGTTTTAAAAAGCTAAATAAATACAATAAACAGAGCGGGACAGCGAGAGGCACAGTGCCTGAGGCAGTACCAACACAGCTGGGGCAGTAAATGGAGATGGGAGGGATGCTATATTTCCATGTAAGCAGCAATGGCACCGAAGCTGAACACAGGGAAACAGTAACAGACCAAGAAAAAAATAGTCCCCCTAAGACCACAAAAACACCCACAGCGGAATGAGACAGTGGTTAGTCCCTGCTGCATGGGCGGGACAGAAGAGAGAAAGGAGGGACAAAGAGGCAGGACTGACCACTCGCAAGCAAGGATTTTTGAAGGACACTGAAACAAACAAATCAAAAGCTGGGGGATGGCTTTAAGCCAACATAAGAAATTACAATAGGTCTCGAATGCTCGACCTAAAAGGCACAATCACAAAAACACTCCAGAGGAGTAGAACAAAATTGCGCTCTCAGACCCGTATTAGCCACTCCAGAGCAAGCTGTAATTGGCAAGATCACCGCCTACCTGACATCAGGTAGCTCAGGACCCTGGATTGGGGCAGAAGAACTCCTGGCACCAACGTCAGGGAGTGGCCCCGCCCAGCTCTTCCTGGTGCTGAGGGGTGGAGGACGGGTCCGCCCTTGACCTGGGCTTTGCCCGGGCACGGCCCGCATCGCGGGACTCAGTAATGTGATATATAGTGCTAGATGCTGGCTGCAGGTGTAGCTGGTTGTAGGGACCGCCTCCAGGGTCCCCATGAATGCTGGGTCTTGTGGGCCAAGAGTGCCCATATGCTGCTGACCAGGACGCTACAGCTGCCGCGCCGCGGGACCCGGTAATGCGCTGTATATAGCGCTAGATGCTGGCTGCAGGTGTAGCTGGTTATAGGGACCACCTCCAGAGGACCTGTAAATGCTAGGCCTGGTCGTCCGAGAGTGCACAGATGCTGTCAACCAGGACGCGATAGCCTCCACGTTGGAAACAGCCCCTGTATCCATGACCTCTGGTTGAAGAGGAGGGTGTTGGTGTTTGCTTGATGCATTGACAGCCAACATTATCTCACCGTCTATTTTTGTTTTTGAACGAGTGATCGCAGCTACGGAAGCCGTCTGAACAGCCCCCTTTGCGGCTTCGTCAGCCAATGAATTCCCTGCAACGTGAACGCTATCACGTTAATGACTCAGTGTGTGGATCACGTGAGCCTTTGGTAGTTCATTTTTCAACTGAACTACTTGTTCCCAAAGCATTTTGTGCTTTATTGTGCCAGCTTTCGCATCTTTGAAACCATTTTCAAGCCAGTTTTGTATATAGTCATTATACGACTGAACACAGTAAAAGGAATCGCACACTATCAGTGTGGGTAATTCTCGATCTGTACTTTCAAGTGCCAGTTTGAATGCTTGTAGTTCAGCTCGCTGAGCTGTGCAATCTCCTAGAGATTGAGTTTTTGTGACCATGGGTCTGAAGATGCCATTTCGCATGCGACCTTTAACGATTGCACACGCTGCACTGTAAGCTTGCTTACTACCTGTTGCGGGTTGTGCGGATCCGTCAGTGTAAATTATGAATTCGTACTGATCGAGAGGCAGAATTTCAGTAGGCAGAGGACATTCATGTTTATATTGCAGGAATGCTTGTGTTTTTAAATCTGGATCAAAAACATATTCAACATCTGTTGCAGCAAGAGAATTAACCCATTGTATCCATCTTGGATGTAATGCTTTGGCATTTGGAATGCTCGCTTTTGTGACCGCTTCTAAAGCTGGTACCGGAGTTACGACAATAATGCGTTTTCCTTGGGCTAAGGCTCTTTCTTTTGCTACAGCGGTTTGAACTGCTGTTAGAATTTTTCAGTTGAACTGAAGCGCATTTCCGCTTGTGTGTACAAATGGGATTTGTATGCTATTGGTATTTTCTCACCCTCATTGAAGGTTAAGTAGGTGAATCCACATTGACCTGAAATTATTCGGATCACCAAATTGCGTTGACTTACGCGTGTTTGTAAGTGATTTGTTGCTAACATGTTAGCCTATAGTGAACGCAAGATTTCTGTGTGTTCCTGTGTCCAGTTTTTGATTGAAAAATCAGGTTTTATTAATGCGTAGAGAGGTTTAACTCTTTCTGCGTAATTTAGAATGTATGTTCTTCCAAAATTTAGGAAACCCAGGATGGATTGTAAGTTTTTTAGCGTTTTTGGAGGTTGGAGCAGCGCACACTTTTCTAAAAAGTTAGCTGCCAAGCTCTTGCCTTCACTTGAAAGCTCATATCCTAGAAATAGGACATTGAGATGGGCAATTCGGGACTTTTTAAAGTTGAACTTGTAGCCCTCAGAGGCGAAACCCAGTATAATGGTGCTCACCCTGTTCAAGTGTTTTTCCAGGTCATCGTCTGTCAGATAGATGTCATCGACATAGGACAATGCTCCATTGTCATAAATTTGTAGTAACTCCGTTACCCTCGCTGAGAATAAACCTGGGCTGTTCTTGAACCCTTGTGGGAGTCGACAAAAGTGACGCTGGGTCCCCAATATGGAGAATGCTGTTAAGTACCTGCTTTCAGGTGCTATGTTTTGACAAAAGAAACCATTTGAGATATCTAATGTGGTTTTATATTTTTTACGCACAATGTTATTCATTAATGCTGTGCTATGTGCATTTTGTACTGCAAAAGTTTTAGAACAAGTGTTTAAGTGTCTGTAATCCAAAACTAGACGATATGTATTGTCTGGTTTGGAGACAGGAAACAAAGGATTGTTCATTGAGGAGGTGCATGTTTCAATCACCCCTTGGTATTCAAGTTGATCTAAGATCTCCCTGACCTGTTTTTTAGCTTCTTGCTTTATTGGGTACTGCTGTTGTGCAGTTGGTTCATGTTTCAGATGTATTTTATGGTGAGGTGAATCCTCATCCCATCCTACATGATTTTTATATAATGCTGGGGCCTGGGCCACTGCCCATTTCCTGGCATATGTATATCTTAGATGCATTGGTATATGGTTGGAGAAGGCAGGCATAATTATGTCCTCGCCATGTGGGCACTCCCTGACAAATTGTGGTGGCCAGTCCTTTTCTGCTAGAAGTATGTCATAGCCTTTTGATAGTCTTTCCCAAAAAAGTGCTTTCACCTGTCTAGGTTTGTCTCCCTCCATCCGGAGTGTTATGTCATATAACTTTTGTGGAGTACTAACCCTGGTGTCTACAGTCTCAACCGTGATGCACTCATTCAAGTCCACTATCTCCAGAAGTTCCTTCAGGTTCTGGCGAGCTATTGTGACTTCTGCTGCATTGTCCAGCATTGTCTGAGCCCATTCTCCGTTCTTGAGTTGTGTTCTCAGTATTCTCGGCATGTCTGATCTTCAGACCTGCTACTTTCTTTTGGAGAATTGAGGTTTTACTTTAGTTTTTGGAGCGTGTTTGTCGTCTTTCGATTTCACGCGTTCTTCTCTATGTTCTGTTCGTCCTCTTCTTTCCGAAGTCTGTGATGAGATCTGAAAGGGACGAGAGGAACGTGTATCAGTATCTTGATACCTATCAGGTTTTCTCAAATTATCCCTATTCCTGAGGTTATACCTCCTTTCAGAGGGCTCCTTTTGAGGAGACCTACCTCGGGATTGAGAACGTTTCTCATTCGAATTTTGTTTATTAGTCTCCCACTTCTTTTTAGAAGATGTAGGAGTTTGTTTAATTGAGTCCTTCTCAGGACTTTCTGATAGTTTTGGTTTCACTGGTCTTCCACCCAAACTATCTCTGCCTAATTCTCCATAAGATTGTTCTATAATTCTGGGTAGCTCTGTTTGATGTTCTGTAACATCAAATTCCCTTAATTTTTGGCGGATCGCCACTGCTGCTGCCTCCCCTTTAATATTAGATAATATTATTGTTGAGACCTGGTCGAAATTTTTCAGTAATTTCATACCGAAATTTAGAGCAGGCTCTGCCCCGTATTCATTTTGAATTTGTTTTAGAACATCAGGTATTACCGCAATTGACGGAATGCCGTGTGTTTTAGTGTAGATGGCAGCAAAGACTGAGCCCCAAGTGGTGCAGTCTTCCAGTTGTGGTGTGATCCCCATCGGTAAACTGATTGTCAGTATTCTGTGTTTCTCATGCGGGCTAGTATTTGGAAATACTGCTTCGATTTGAGTAATTTTTTGAGCTATCCACAAAGGAATTTGCTCACGTTTTGTGGGCATTTTACCCATGACTGCGTATAGAGTCTGTGGTGTAATTTTTAGAATGTTCCCCCTGGTGAGGGGTTTGATTTGGAATTGTTAATGGTGGTTGGACCGTGAAAGTCCGCATGACATATTGGACCAATTGTCTGTAAATTTTTATTAACTCTGTGATTTGAGTAAGTAGTTCATCGTTTGACATTTCTTCAATGTCAAGATGAGGTCTGTAGCCGGCTAGAATCGCCCATGTTGCTCCTGGTCTACCTAGTGGACCGAGCCTGGTAATGTTTTTGTGATGTTTTAGGGCGCCTTTAAACCAGAGCTGATGCTCCTGGTATGTTAATGGAATTTCTATATCCTCGAAAGGAATGTATTCCTCTGGTGGTTCATCTTCTTTGTAGAAGTGAAACGTGTGTTACTGAATTTGATTCAGGAAATATTACCCATGAATAGAATACCTCTGTCTGAAAGGATTCGTGTGCCTCTATCACGAAAACTGCTCTACCTCCTCTTGGTGGTAGGCCATGTTTTATAAGTTTTAGAGTAATGGCTCTTCTTAAGTTTGGAGCGATGTCAATGACACCCTCCTCGGTTTCATTTAAACCTGTAATGTTAAAGCCTGCTGCTTGGGCTGGATCAGCCGCAGCTCCACCGCTTCCGGCGTCTTCAGTCATTTTGTTTTTTGAAAAATGTAGAACAAGTTTCAAGGAAACAAAGATAAGGTGCACAATATTTGTGGAACACTGTATCCTTCAACGTTGAGCAAACCAAACAGCTAATATATAGGGTACTGCCCTATGTAGCCTTGGTGGATACTAAACCCTGCCCACTCCAGACGTCTTTTGGAGTATATGGGTTGGGGTCTTGAGAGAAAAAGCACGGCTGAGTTACTCAGTATCTAACGTTGAATTACTGCCTTACCAAACCGTTGGGCGCCATGTAGTGTAGCTCCTATTTCCCTAATAGGCTCTGCGCATTAGAATAATATATCCTATAGGTTTGACATAGGACTAAGGTCAGTATGTCCCTATCGAGTATATTAAACTTAATTACTTGTGCCAGCTAGCTCAGAGGCCACTAGAAACTCCTTGACAACAAGAAGGGAGTAGTTTCTGGCAGCCGCAAAACATGACCACTGTGTTTCCCTTTAGAATCAGAACGTGTCCCAGAGTCGTGGAAACAAAAGATAACTATTTCACTCAGCTCAGTCGTGCATGCTTAGTTTTCCTCAAGTTACAGAGAAAGAAATATACGGGCGTTTCAATAAAAGATTTATTGAACAGTCTTGTTTCTGGTGTAAGTAAAATGTGGTGTTACGATCACAAGACAGTATGCGAGATAAATAATGTACAGGGTGAGCAGTAGAAATAAATAATACTGCGAGAGCATTATCTTTTAGTACATATGCTGTTACATAAATAACACAGACTAAAAATGCGAGTACTCATACGATGCGTTTCTAATCTAGTTCTACCCCAATGTACCTAACCTAACCTAGGTGTAGGACGAGGTATGAAGTAGGTGAAGTATTCCTTACTATGGTATACTAAGAGTACGCTAACCTCAGTATGCCTAGTATGCCAAGTATGCCAAGAGTCTCTCTAGGTTCTAGTCAGCTCCATACCTGAAGAATGAGAGAGGTAGGAATCTCTTGCCAGACTCGAACTCCAACACCCCGCAAGGGAAGTCAGATCACTGGAAGCTGGACTCTCTGCGTGCAGGGATGACAGCGTCTTCTCAGTGCGTCAGGCCGGGAAACCGGCTCCTCTGAAGTCGAGGTCTCCTCTGATTTACAGGGGCTGGGGAAGGTATATTTATACCTGAGAATTACCTCAGAATGTTAGCATTGACGTGAGTCGGACAGCGGAAGAAGTCATGAATGAACCCCTAAGGAATAATGGTTCATGCATAATATATGAGTCCTTGAAGAAATCAATAGTCCTGGGCTAGGGAAAGTCCCGCAGCCTAAGGGTCTGTTCTTCACGAACTCGTTGTGACGTTAGGGTGGACGGATGTCGGAGACCATGCCTGTATTTGGAGTGCACGGTTAATGCCTAAATAAGGGCTGGGATTTTATGCCTATATAAAGGCAAGGCGAATTATGCCTATATAAGGACATGATACTGGAAAGCCCGTTTATGGACACCCTAAGAGGAATACAACAATATGATTCCACAGCACAATTCCGTAAAGATGGAACGTTCCTCGGGACTACTACAAATGGCGTGGCTTCCGGAGGTAAATTAATGACCGTGCCATAGACGATGTATGGGGCTGAATTTTGAAAGCCAGAATCCCGTTGAGGGGCTACAGAACTATGTGGGACACTGGGGACAGGAAATGCAGTTGAAGGCGGATTGTGGAGGAGAGCCACTCCAGGGCCCCCGACTGCAACGCGCATAGAGCAACCATCGGACCCTTGTTTCATGTTCCCTCAGCAGAGAGTGTACTGGATGCAGCTGGGACACCCCCACCCCTAGTATATTCAGCCACCTCCTGAGCCAATTTGTTTCTATCCATGCAAGTCTCTCATAAATTTTGTCCATCCTGTTGTTAATGCCCTCACTGAGCCTGTCCATCAAGGCAGTAAGCCAGGTGTGCTCAGCTGGCAAAGGTGGATCAAAGTGTTTTGTCTGCGTACCCTCGTTGATGCTATCTGAACCACCCCTTGGTGCAGGGGCCCTTTTCCTTCGTTTTCTGACCAGGCTTATGCCGACTGAGGTAGTAGGTTCCAGCAAAGGATCTGATGAAATACCCACTCATTCAGGAGGGCTAGGTGATAACGTCGCCACAAGGAGAGAGTCCACAGCGACACTTTCCATGTCCAAATTATGCGTGCTTTTCAGGACTGGATCAACCACTCGATGAGAAGGGCACACAGCAATGGACATTAGACCCTCGCCTGTCAGGGACAAGAGTCTTTCTGTCAATTCAACTTCATCTGAGACTACCTCCACAGCGCGTGCCAAAAAACATCAATAGTGGAGTGTTGGGCCACAAACGGGACATTGGCTTCAAAAGGGGCACCTTCCTTTTCCCCATGATTCTTATACGCACAGAAGTGGGGGCCACAGAGAACGACTCTCCCCAGGTAAAAGAGGAAAAAAACAACAAAAAAACTGTCACTCCAGAGGCTAAAAACTCGGGAGGCCTTCCAAATGCACTGGGGCCAGAGGACCAGAACCGCAAGCTAAAACAAGCATCTGCAATGCAATAGGTCTCGCAATTGTTAATTTTGACCAATTGGCATTGTAAATGACAATGCCATTTATTTATGTTTAAAAAACACCTGCAATAATAAAAAGGCATTGTCATTTACAATACCAATAGGTCAAAGTTTCTAAAATGCGAGACCTATTGCATTGCAAATGTAATAGGTCTCGCATTTACGCAAGTTTGAGCTATTGACATTGTAAATGACAATGCCTTTTATTTTTGTTTTCATTTTTAAAACATAAATAAAAGGCATTGTCATTTACAATGCCAACAGCTTAAACTCATGTACATGCGAGACCTATTGCTTTGCAAATGCTTGTTTCCTTGAATAGTGTGTGTGCATCGCAGCTATGCAAAAACAACCAGATTTCGGTGGGAATCAGTTGCAGTTTGCCAATGATGCTACTGAAGTAAGTAAATGGCAAACACCCAACAAATGGGTTGCATTGTGCTGGCAGAACGAATCGTCAGTTACACGTGGTCTGTTGTGTGCGCATCACAGGTCATCCATAACACACAAATTAGGTGTGCACGTCACAGTTGAAAAATGGTGCACTGACAGTACAAGCCGTAAATCATATGCTAGCCTACTATGCACCAATCACAGTTGACAGTCGCATGCAGATCTGGTTGGAAAAGAATTCATAAAAACAGCTTACCTGAGTTTGCATTTTCACCATCACAGTATGTAGTCCATGTATGCCCCTCTGCAGATACCCAGGACTAATGGACTATTGTGTGCTCCGACAAGGTAACCCGTTGCGCATATCACTAATGATTCCGAACTGAGACTGACTCTGTGGAGAAACTGGCACCTTGGCGTCCAGGTACCAGCAGTGTCCATGATATGCTGCTCCTAAGATGGCGGCAGGTAGCATCACTATATACCTCATCCACTTGACTTCCCATGTTTACATTAAGTTGCGGAGCCCTACAGCTGGAATGCAGATGTATTTCACAGTAGTTGTTGAGCCTAGTAGCCACTGGACTACGGCTCACCTTGAAAAAGCAACAGCACTCCTGAGCAGCGCAACCTAGTGCTCATATCACACCAGGATCAGGTGCCACATGGAACGCAAGACTATATCTGTTAATATGTAAACTGGGCTCCATGAGAGGATAGTGCCTCAGCACTCACTCTGAACAAATGACTTGCCTCCAACATGCATGCAGTCCTTCCCATCGTGCAAGGATCGTCGCCATTGAAAAGAAGCTGCGAGGCAAGTATAGGCTCGGTACTGTATTTCAGCAGAATGCGACCGGCAAGACCGAGGTCCGAGAAGTACTGTGGCCCACCTGACCCGCATTCCACAGGGACATTAACACATTATGTAATGCCCCAACATTCCATCTCTATATACAATTCCACGGGCAAAACCCAACACATAACCATAAATCACAAGTCCCCATATGCTCATTACGTAATGAGCTGCTGTTGGAGTTTAAAACAGAAAACGTGATGCAGTGCAGCGATGGTTGGCCAATCTGTGATGTCAGGGTTCTTTGTTCAGTTCTGGCTTCGAACGAGAGATGTTAAAAAACTCAAATGTTCTCCTATGTTCTTGTCTGTTTGACTACAGCACTGTGCCACAGGCACTGACGTCGTGGAACAGTGCTTAAAGCGCGTTCATGTCAGTGGTAATCATTATGTCACTAGGGTCTTTGGCCATGGTCGCTTACCCTCAACTGAGTCATGTGTGGACCGTTGTGAGAAAATGAATAATGCCCCGGAGCCGCTCCGGCCTTTTCGGTCGATGTAGAGCAGGGCTTTCTTCGGCGCTGCAGCACTGGGTCGCACACTGGGGGGTGTGCGACCTAGTGTGCGACCCAGCGACTCAATGTTTGCTAGGCTCAAACACAGCACAGTCAGTCCCTGCTAGAAGTGCCAGAATGCCAGAAGTTGTATTCAGTATTCCTCCTGGCCGCTGGCAGCGGTCATTAAACACATGCCACGGTAAGTGGCATGTAAGTGGCATGTACCAAAGTGCTTTCTTATATGCGTCTCAGCTTTTCTGGATGTTATGCTATAGACACAGAACTGACACATCACTCACAAAAGCACCTACAAAGTTGCAGCATACTAAAGAGAAATTGTACAAAACAAATTGTTTTACAACATTATTGGCTGCGTTGATGGAATCCACATACCGATCTGTACCCCAGAAGCAGCGTTTACCACCCTGTGTTAGGAAGAAATTGGCAATTGTATTGAAATATATTGTGATTACACTGAGTTAATAGCTATGAATTTATGCCAAAAAGAGACGACGAGTCCCAGCGAGCTGGAATATGACTGCACCTGCATGCGTACTTTGAACACAGCGAACAACGCCGCACTTGAACATCAAGTGTACACCATGGGCCTGATTCACAGAACTAACTTACGTCAAAACGTAAACGTAAACGTAAAGTTAGTACTTTTAGGTATTCACAGAATACACTTACTCATTTTGGTATTCACAGAATGAACTTACTCATTTCGGTATTCACAGAAGTTAGTAGTCCTAACTTTAGGACTACTAACTTCTGTGAATACCGAAATGAGTAAGTTCATTCTGTGAATACCAAAATGAGTAAGTGTATTCTGTGAATACCTAAAAAGTACTAACTTTACGTTTACGTTTACGTTTTTTCGTAAGTTAGTTCTGTGAATCAGGCCCCATATTTCAAGTGTAATACACGGGGTGCACATTTGCCTCGTCCATATTATTTGACTGGATTTTTTATTCTGTTAATTGACGAGCCCTGATCTAAGTGTTTATAATGTGAAGCAAGAGAAGTAATTGGTCTTAGATGTAAATCGCCGGAGAAGGTAAGTTTAGAACGCAGCGCACATTGTATCAAATTATGCTGCTGCGTTTCACTATTTTTATGCTAACATTTTCATGCGCCCCATTGAAAATATGACGTCTTTACCCGTGGAGAATTATGCCCAAATCAAATTCATAAAGAACATGTGAAGAAAACTTAATTGCACACACAGCTTGATTCACCAGCGTAAATTCTCTTTATGATGTCACTGGGGGTGTGTGATAGAAATTGGCACAACGTGCGGCTTGTGGACTCCGTCACACCACTAGGGAGCACGAATCACGTACCTGACGGGCCGGTCCCTTGGGCTCATCAGAAATACTCTCCGCTGCTGGAGTGCAGTGCAGCACAGTAGGGACCGCTCGGGTCCGGTTTTTAATTAAATAGCCACTCCCTCCTGACTCTGACGCTTGGAGATGAATTCCGGTGTGTCGAGGCACATAACCACACCAATCCTCCAGCCTTTCAGAATGCTGAACATGTGCTAGGCTAGTCAGAAATGCATGGCTCAGAACACACTCACTCTGGGACAAAGGGGCCGTCCACAGCACTCCCCACGAGCTGAGTGGAAGGACACAGGGAAATCAATCAATCAATCACAGAATTTGTAGAGCGCACTACTTACCCGCGAGGGTCTCAAGGCGCTGGGGAGAGAAAGGGGGGGTGCTGCTACTGGTCGAACAGCCAGGTCTTGAGTAGCCTCCTGAAGGTCAGCAGGTCTTGGGTCTGTCGTAGGCTTAGTGGAAGGGTGTTCCAGGTCTTGGTGGCTAGGTGTGAGAAGGATCTGCCGCCGGTGGTTGTTCTTCGAATGCGAGGGACGGTGGCGAGGGAGAGGTCGGCGGAGCGGAGCTGGCGGTTGGGGACGTAGAAGAAGAGTCGTCTGTTGAGGTAGGCTGGGCCAGTCTTGTGGAGTGCCTTGTGTGCGTGGATGAGGAGTTTGAAGGAGATTCTCCTGTTGACGAGGAGCCAGTGCAGGTTCCTCAGGTGGGGGGTGATGTGGCTGTGGCGTGGTACGTCGAGGATCAGGCGTGCGGAGGCGTTTTGTATGCGTTGCAGTCGCTTGATGAGCTTGGCCGGGGCTCCCGCGTAGAGGGCGTTCCCATAGTCGAGTCTGCTACTGACGAGGGCCTGGGTGACTGTTCTTCTTGTATCTGTCGGGATCCACCTGTAGATCTTGCGAAGCATGCGGAGGGTGTTGAAGCAGGAGGAGGAGACTGCGTTGACTTGCTTGGTCATGGAGAGCGTTGAGTCGAGGATGACTCCCAGGTTGCGTGCGTGGTCGGTGGGTGTCGGGGCTGCTCCCAGCGTCGTTGGCCACCAGGAGTCGTCCCAGGCTGAGGGGTTGGAGCCGAGGATGAGGACCTCTGTCTTGTCCGTGTTCAGCTTTAGTCGGCTGATCTTCATCCAATCGGCGACGGCCTTCATGGAGATTGGATTTGGCGGCGAGGGGTCCTTGGTGAGGGAGAGGATCAGTTGAGTGTCGTCGGCGTAGGAGATAATGTTGAGGTCGTGCTGTCTGGCGATGCGTGCGAGCGGGGCCATGTAGATGTTGAACAGCGTTGTGCTAAGGGAAGATCCCTGGGGTACGCCGCAGATGATCTCGGAGGCTTCGGATCGGAAAGGTGGGAGGCGGACTCTCTGGGTTCTGCCGTTGAGGAAGGAGTTGGTCCATTCCAGGGCCTTGTCTCGGATCCCTGCGTCGTGGAGGCGTGCGCGTAGAGTGCGGTGGCAGACAGTGTCGAAGGCGGCGGAGAGGTCCAGCAGGATGAGGGCTGTGGTCTCACCGTTGTCCAGCAGGGTCCTGATGTCGTCGGTGGCGGCGATGAGGGCAGTCTCAGTGCTGTGGTTGCTGCAGAACCCTGATTTGGATGGGTCCAGGATGCTGTTTTCTTCGAGGTATCGGGTTAGCTGTTTGTTGACGATCTTCTCGATGACCTTGGCTGGTGACGGAAGCAGGGAGATGGGCCGGAAGTTCTTGAGGTCTCTCGGGTCCGCCTTGGGTTTTTTGAGTAGGGCGTTGATCTCTGCGTGTTTCCAGCTCTCTGGGAAGGTTGCGGTCTCGAAGGAGAGATTGATAACGTTGCACAGGTGGGGTGCGATGGAGCTGCTGGCTTTGTTGAAGATGTGGTGCGGGAAAGGGTCTGACGGGGAGCCGGAGTGTATTGTGCTCATGGTCTTGATGGTGTCGTCGATGTTCACGGAGGCCCAGGCTGGCAAGGGGTCATGGTCGATGGTGTGCGGCGGGTCTGGTGTATCTATCTTAGTAGGGGCTGTCTGGGTGTTGAAGCTGTCGTGGATGTCGGCGATCTTGCGGTGGAAGAAGGTGGCGAGGGAATCGCACAGGGCTTGCGACGGCGGGATGTCGTTGGTGTTGGAGCTGGGGTTGGAGAGTTCCTTCACGATGTTGAAGAGCTCCTTGCTGTTGTGTGCGTTGTTGTCGTGGCGGTCTTTGAAGGAGATTCTCTTGGCGGACCTGATGAGGTGGTGGTGGTTACGGATGGCGTCTTTGTGGGCTGCGTGGCTGTCCGGTGTCTTATCACTGTGCCATTTCTTCTCTAGTTTCCGGCAGGTACGCTTGGAAGCTAGGAGTTCCGGGGTGAACCAGCTGGCTCTTTTGGTGGTGTCGCTGTAGGTGAGTTTTTTCAGCGGGGCGAGGGTGTTGGCACAGTCGTCTATCCATCGTCTGAGGTTGCAGGCAGCGTCGTCGGTGTTGGATGGGTCGGAGGGGGGCTGAGAGCGAGGTTTGCCCGTAGTTGGTCTTCGGTGACTTTGCTCCAGCAGCGGCGTGGGATCTGTTGGGTGCGGTGGTGTGTGGTGGGTTTCTGGAAGGTGAAGTGGATGCAGCGGTGGTCGGTCCAGAGGAGTTCCGTGGTGTGGCTGAAGGAGACGTGGGAGCTTAAGGAGAAGACGGGGTCGAGCGTGTGGCCGGCGGAATGAGTCGGTGTTGTGACGAGCTGTCTCAGTCCGAGGTTGGCGAGGTTGTCGATCAGGGTGGTGGAGTTGTTGTCGTTGTTGTTCTCCAGGTGAAAGTTCAGGTCTCCGAGGAGGATGTAGTCGGTAGAGGTCAGGGCGTGCGTGCTGATGAAGTCGGCGATGGAGTCGCTGAACTGGGGTCGGGGCCCAGGGGGTCTGTAGACAAGGGTGCCTCTAAGGGTGGTGTTGGGGTCCCTGTGGATCTGGAAGTGCATGTGTTCGGCGGTGCGGAGAAGGTCGTCGGTGCTGGTCGAGACCCTGATGGAGTTCTTGTGGACGATGGCGATTCCTCCTCCTACTCTGTTGACGCGGTCTCTGCGGGTGATCTTATAGCCGTCTGGGATGGCTATGGCGATGTCGGGTGCGGAGGAGTCGTTCATCCAGGTCTCTGTCAGGAAGGCGACGTCCGGTGATGATGTGTCGAGCAGGTCCCAGAGCTCGACGGCGTGTTTGCATGCGGAGCGGGTGTTCAGTAGGATGCATCGGAGGTGGTTGAGGTCCTTCTTGGCGGGCGCTTCGGTGGCTCTGAGGCTGGTGTAGCTGCAGTACCGGCAGGTGAAGGGGCCATGAGTGCGTTTCGGGGCGGCCTTGAAGTAGTTGTGTGTCCGTCCCGGGTTGAGAGCGTGGTGGCATTGTAGCGGCGTCGGTCCTCGAGGCTGGTGCGGTGGGCGCGCGGCCCAGGGGTTCTGGCACTGGGCGCGGTCCAGGCGCGGACGGGCGCAGACGGGCTTGCCTTAGGCGCGCCTTCGGCGCGCCAGCGGCGCAGCCGTGCAGCGACTGCCATAGATGGGGGAGGTGGGAGGGAGGAGCAGCTGGGAGGCGGGAGGCAGGGGCAGCGAATGGGCAGTCAGGGGGGCGGGGCCGCAGGGGACGCAGCGGCGGGAGTGGAGAGAGGCAACGGGGGTACAGAAGGCAAAAATCGGGCACAAAAAATGGGGGCACGAGGGGAAACAGAAAGCAAAATCAGGCACACAGAATGGGGGCACGGGGGGAAACAGAAGGCAAAATCGGGCACAGTAGATGGGGGCACGGGGGAAACAGAAGGCAAAATCGGGCACAGGAGATGGGGGCACGGGGGAAACAGAAGGCAAAATCGGGCACAGGAGATGGGGGCACGGGGGAAACAGAAAGCAAAATCGGGCACACAGAATGGGGGCACGAGGGGAAACAGAAGGCAAAATCGGGCACAGTAGATGGGGGCACGAGGGGAAACAGAAGGCAAATCGGGCACCGAGGCAGCAGCAGAGGGGCGAGCTTACCAGCAGCAGCAGCGGGCAGGACAGCACAGGCGGAGCTGTGTTGCGGGGGAGCGACCTACCTGGCAAGGGCACGTCCCAGAGCAAAGGCAAGCCACCTCCCCCTGCCTTTGATAAAAAGAGCGAGACACTGTAGCTGCAGTCGGCGCCATGTTGGAAGGGCACGGCTTCCAGTTAGTGTCCTTAAATGGGAGGTTAATATCAATTAATTCCTCTCTCTTTCCCCTGTATTTTTTGTAGCCTAACGGCAGGAAGAGCAAGCATCCTGTGACTCAAAACATATCCCTTAATCTCACGGCTGCTCATGTAAAGCGCTGTCATACCGGCGGGTCAAGTTTTCACTATATAAAATGGCAAAAAAAAAAAAAAAACAGTGTTGGGAGAGCGCTGCTCACCGGGGCCTTTAAATTCTAATAAAAGACACCTAGATGCTCCCATTCAGCGATGCTCATAGACTGGTTGGGCTGCAACCATGATTGCAGCTCTGTGTATGCAATTGAAAACTAGCCCAATCCCCTTTTTTTAAAAAAGCCCAAAATAAAGCAAATTCTACCAGAAAGAAGCCCAATTGCCGTGGACACCGAAAAGTTTTAAAAAGCTAAATAAATACAATAAACAGAGCGGGACAGCGAGAGGCACAGTGCCTGAGGCAGTACCAACACAGCTGGGGCAGTAAATGGAGATGGGAGGGATGCTATATTTCCATGTAAGCAGCAATGGCACCGAAGCTGAACACAGGGAAACAGTAACAGACCAAGAAAAAAATAGTCCCCCTAAGACCACAAAAACACCCACAGCGGAATGAGACAGTGGTTAGTCCCTGCTGCATGGGCGGGACAGAAGAGAGAAAGGAGGGACAAAGAGGCAGGACTGACCACTCGCAAGCAAGGATTTTTGAAGGACACTGAAACAAACAAATCAAAAGCTGGGGGATGGCTTTAAGCCAACATAAGAAATTACAATAGGTCTCGAATGCTCGACCTAAAAAGGCACAATCACAAAAACACTCCAGAGGAGTAGAACAAAATTGCGCTCTCAGACCCGTATTAGCCACTCCAGAGCAAGCTGTAATTGGCAAGATCACCGCCTACCTGACATCAGGTAGCTCAGGACCCTGGATTGGGGCAGAAGAACTCCTGGCACCAACGTCAGGGGAGTGGCCCCGCCCCAGCTCTTCCTGGTGCTGAGGGGTGGAGGACGGGTCCGCCCTTGACCTGGGCTTTGCCCGGGCACGGCCCGCATCGCGGGACTCAGTAATGTGATATATAGTGCTAGATGCTGGCTGCAGGTGTAGCTGGTTGTAGGGACCGCCTCCAGGGTCCCCATGAATGCTGGGTCTTGTGGGCCAAGAGTGCCCATATGCTGCTGACCAGGACGCTACAGCTGCCGCGCCGCGGGACCCGGTAATGCGCTGTATATAGCGCTAGATGCTGGCTGCAGGTGTAGCTGGTTATAGGGACCACCTCCAGAGGACCTGTAAATGCTAGGCCTGGTCGTCCGAGAGTGCACAGATGCTGTCAACCAGGACGCGATAGCCTCCACGTTGGAAACAGCCCCTGTATCCATGACCTCTGGTTGAAGAGGAGGGTGTTGTTGTTCCATTGACCCCTTCCTCTGGAGTTCCCTCGATAAAGAGCCTGGTAAGAAAAGCCGCTGGCTGAGCAGCTCCTTCCTCTGCCAACTTTCGTGAAGAGGTGAGGCTGAAATACCTTTTTAGGTCAACGTGCGCTTTGTCAAGTGATGTGAAAGTACTCACAATTTAGCTATATTTTCTTGAACGAATTTTCAAATAATAACCCTTCAGCCCAAAAGCCTGCTTCATTTGTTGTGAGGTCACAAAGTTTAGCGTCAGTTCATAAGAGGATGGATCTACAACGTCCTTTCTGAATAGAGTGAGCTAAAAGAGCATATTAGCCAATAAAAAGATGGCTCTTTGTGTCTAACCTGCCAAAACGTCAGGGTCGACTGGAGTGTCTTGTTCTTTAGCAACACATACCAAGTCTAAGATCCCTGAAAGAGGGCCTGACAAATCAAGAGGTTTATCTTGGCATGCCTTCCAAGATCTTCTCTATGTTCTTTTTAGGTTTTTTTATGCATTTTCCCAAAAAGTTAGTTAGTATGGGGTCCATATCAGAGTGTAAGCTACTTGCTCCCGAAGGGTAGGTCTTGGACATTCAGCTTTGAGTCTATTTCAAACTTCTTTTGGGAAAGATTTTCTCAATCCGTTTTGTATATATGTGGAAGAGCAGGGTGGCCAATTTGTTATGGTTCGAAAGTATGAAGCAGAGAGGTGTTAGTAATAGTTTTAGAGGATCCCTTTCCTGCATCAACATCTACGTATTTTCTCTTTTTGCATTGGACACCAGGATCTATTCTCATCCTTTTCAGAAGCATCAGAATCCAAGTTTTCATCTGAGATGTCTGTGGTGGACAAAACACTATCTTTTCCCTCGTCCTCTGTCACTTCCTCATGGATGTTAGGAAAAAGGTCCAAATATAAGCTTTTTTAACTTTTCTAAGGCATCAGCCTTAGGGATAATTTTTGTCACACTCTGTTGATCTTGACTAGGTAATGGAGGAGAAGCATTAGTAAATAACCAGATTAACGCTTTTAGTTGTTGAGTCATGGGTCCTAGAGAAGTAGAAAGTGACTTATGGATGTAAATTTGTAGGGTCTGGTCATAAGCAGATCTGTCAGAAACAATCACAAAATGAGTAAATGTGTTGCTTGTCAGATCGACAGGAATAGTTGATGGATTATTTTGTGGCATTTCTAAATAGTTAAATACCTGTTCAGACAGTATCAGTTTAAATCCCCAAAGAGTACTTAATTGAAATCACTTTGCCCTTTAACACACATACACACACACATATATATCCAAAGTCCTTGCGTCGCTGCACAAGAAAAGCCGCACTCGGGATTTTACGAATTAATTTAATGACTGACACGTTTCAACCTGAACGGTCTTTGTCATAGACCATTCCGGTTGAAACGCGTCAGACATTAAATTAATTTTCTTCGTAAAATCCCCGAGTGCGGCTTTTCTTTGTGCAGCGACGCAAGGACTTTTGGATTTACACGAGGGTCCTGCCCCTGCCTAGCCAGCACCAACCCCGTATGATGGGCCTCCCACTAACCATTCATCCTCCAGTGGACTTTTTTATCCGACTGAGAGGAGAGGAGACTTAACATTTCATCAATCAATTTCAATTAACAGTGTAACACATTTGGCTACAAACCAAGGACCAGGAATCGGTGACTAAGGTTAAGAAAGTTTATTACAAATTAGCAATCAAGTTAAGGTACAAGAATCTCAGTACCATACTATAAAGAAGATACAGAGCAACAACTGGGAAACCCAACCTCCTAAAGATGTTTAAGCGTACCAGTTTTAAGCAAACAAGAAGTTCAGTCACAGCAATACAAAAGATTAGATCTGGAGCTCAGAGAAGAGTTTCGGTCCTCTCTCCTATATGAGTAAATCTAGAATTGTCTAAATTAAAGTCCAAACTAAGAAGAGGGCTAATTAGTCTAAGGAATCTCAAAATTCAGGGAACTGCAGAAAAATAGAAAAATATGGGAAAGCACGGAAGGCGAGGGAAGGCGAAGGAAGTCGTAGGAAGGTGAAGGAAGGTGTCAGCACAGCAGAAGCCCAGTCAAGAGCCTTCTTGGGTCAGGGGAATTTGAGTATTAGCCTAAGCCACACTCAGCAAGAATCAAAGGTAATAAGCATAGAGGTCTAAACCCCTCAAAGTCCAAGGAAAAGTGTTCCCGCAACACCAGTTCTTCACACTAAAATATTCAGGTAACACCCCTCTGTTTGCATCATCAGGGGTTCCATTGTATTTCTTCATTCACAAGTAGTAAGCTGAAACATCGGCAAACTAGTTCACACTAAACTTGGGAGCGTCATCGTCCTTGCTCAACCAAACCATGCTGAAACATTGCTTAATAGGACTCTTCAGTTAACGCTCTGGCTCTCCATGTTCTTTCATCAAGGTCTTGTTCTCAGGGTCTCTCTCTATCGTTAATACAGTGTTGTATTGATTCCCAAACTAAAATGCATGTGAATACCTGCAAGGGAACAGTTATGATAGCAGAAATGGAAAACAGTATTTTATGCAGAGTGAAAAAGAGGCCTACTAATGGCAAGCTTAAAATATTAAATCAATGGTGCACATTTAATATACGTGTGCACGTTTAAACACAAATTACCATAACTTGTCAGTACATTAGATTCATATTACATTGTGATATACGGTTAATCTTTTAATAAGCACGTATAAATATGGCTGAGAACTACATTTTATATTAAATATACGTGCAACATTGGTGCACACATTACACAAGTCCATTATCGTTTCTAGAGTAATCACATTCTAAATATGTGAGGATGGTTTCTAATCAATCGTCCAAGCAGTAAATCTCATTTAATTAGTTAAGGCACACAGTGTTATGTAGGAATTATCTAATTCTATAGTGAATGCACTTCAAAAATTATGTAAAGTGCAACATTTCATTTTATTTGTCGTTAGGCCACACAGGAAACCTGTGCTAAGTGCACGTTTAGGTTATGCATTTGTGACATGCAGAGGTGGGGCAAAATTATGCTGAACCAGTACCATTATAGTATTAACAAGAAGTAAAAGTAAAAGAATAGAGAGTACTTAATGTGGCCACCGAGCAGCAAAGAAGAGGACAATTTTTTTCCTTGCAGTTTGTTTATTGCGTAAACTCAACCCAAAGGTATTGGAGCGCTTTAAATGAGCACCAGCTACATTACACAATGAGACGTTCATTTAAAAAAAAATTTAGGCACAGGGAGATCAAGTGATTTGCCCAGAAGCCAAGGATGTTGAGCCGATGCCAAGAATTGAACCCAGTTCCCCATTTCAAAGTTAGCCGCTCTGGCTGATATGCCACATCCTGCATAATGTGAATCCCCTTTTCTAGGTTTGCCACTTTTCCCAGAGAAAACTATTGGCTAACTCTTCATGTAAGATTCTGCAAAGGCCCAGACTCAATGCTTAAGTAGAGCTTTATATGAAATTGCCTGTATTCATTTTTGACATGACCTTTCTGCCTTTGTTTACTTTAATTATCAAAGCGATACCAAAGGGGATGATGGACGGAGCGTTTGAGCTAATCAAACACTCACCCCCAGTCAACTGATCTGGGTTTAATCCATCATCATTCTTTAGCTCACTCCACCACCCCAGTTCAGACATGGCCATATGCAAATCCGTCTGACCATGTGCCTCATGGGAACAGTCCAGCCCGAACTGCCAAGCCATGTCTTCCCTAGACCGGAAACAAGCATCCTGGGACCGGTTTCTGGCTATTCAGCCGTCATCAGCCAGGCTAGCTTGAATCCAGTGGCAAAGTGAGCAAGGGACCCACGTCTGGGCATACCCTGCCAACTTAGGGCGAACAAAGCGATACCAAAAAGGATGATGGACGGAGCGTTTGAGCTAATCAAACACTCACCCCCAGTCAACTGATCTGGGTTTAATCCATCATCATTCTTTAGCTCACTCCACCACCCCAGTTCAGACATGGCCATATGCAAATCAGTCTGACCCTGTGCCTCATGGGAACAGTCCAGCCCGAACTGCCAAGCCATGTCTTCCCTGGACCGGAAACAAGCATCCTGGGACCGGTTTCTGGCTATTCAGCCGTCATCAGCCAGGCTAGCTTGAATCCAGTGGCAAAGTGAGCAAGGGACCCACGTCTGGGTTTGATTTGCTCTAACGCTCCGTCCATCATCCCCTTTGGTATCGCTTTGTTCGCCCTAAGTTGGCAGGGTATGCCCAGACGTGGGTCCCTTGCTCACTTTGACACTGGATTCAAGATAGCCTGGCTGATGAGGGTTTTGAACCCGAAACCGGTCCCAGGATGCTTGTTTCCGGTCCAGGGAAGACATGGCTTGGCAGTTCGGGCTGGACTGTTCCCATGAGGCACAGGGTCAGACTGATTTGCATATGGCCATGTCTGAACTGGGGTGGTGGAGTGAGCTAAAGAATGATGATGGATTAAACCCAGATCAGTTGACTGGGGGTGAGTGTTTGATTTGCTCTAACGCTCCGTCCATCATCCCCTTTGGTATTACTTTAATTATCAGCCAGGGGGTCCTTAAGATAGCTCCAGAACACATTTTAAAGTGTTTTCACCCTATATTTACTGATTAAACTATGTACTGAGATGGAAAAAAGGCCAGCTTTAGGTGATTTTCCTATTTTTGTACTGACATAACATTAAAATACTGGTCAGATGGTATAAATAGCCAGGTGGAAACCCTACTCCAGTCCAGCTGTCCAGCCCTGCCAAATATCACGCATCAGGCATTATACTAACGCATTTCAGTGTGGTGGTCCTGTGGCGGGCACCCCATGGTGCCTGCCACACTGTGCATGGTTGTACAGAGGGGACCCATGGGTACATCCACAGGCCCCAACCGGAGGCCTCTGGGTGACGGGGGGCCTGCTACAGGCCCCCAAAGTCAGTTTCTGACAGCCTTTTCGTGTCAGACAGACTGATTCGGAAAAGCTGTCGGAATCCGACATCGTAATCGGTCGGTCGGAAACACGTCCGTTGAGCTGTACGATTCGGCTCAGACCGACTCGGACTCTCCGAATGCTGGTTGAAACCGATTCAGACTGACCGACCGGTTACCTTGTATCGCAATCGGGCGGGCGGAAATGTTTCCGAGTCGGTCGAAAACATGGGTTCCGACACGGGTTAGATAAAACCGAATGCCATTCGGAGCCTTTCCAACCAGCATCGTAATCGGCCCCTAAGTTGTAGTGACAGTCTGCCCATGTCTTTATTTCCCCGTGTCAAGGGTGACCAGATTTTGAGAAGAAAAAAAACAGGACAGGCCAGACATAAAAGTAGGACTAAAGTCTTTAGCCTTAATTATGACTGGCCTGTCCCGATTTTTTGCTTGGGGGGGCGGCGTATATAATATAGCCACACATGTACATAACATTAGCTCTGGCATCACCTTTGCCCTGAGCCCCCCATGCACTCCTCCCTCCCTCTGTCTCCCCTCTGCTGCAGCATGCATTCAGCCGACATCCTCTGCTGCCTGAAACAGAGAAATTACTTAACGAGCACACACCTTTCACTTCTCCTTTACAGGTTGACTTGACCTTGTCCCATAAACGGGACATACGTTCAAAATTAAGAAAATTGGGACACCGGGACAGTACTCTGAAAACCGGGACTGTCTGGGGAAATCAGGGACGTCTGGTCACCCCACCCATGTCTCTCTCTCTAAATCCTAGTGTCTGTAAATACGCGTTTGTTACTGTATCTGTGTCCCAGTTTCACTCAATCCATGCCTTTCTGCCTCTTTGTCTCTCAGTTGAAGTGTGCACAGTAGTGCTTCCTAGCGCTAGGCCTTTCACAGCCTTCAGAAGCTCCCATTCAAACTTCACTGATGGCAGGCGCGCAACGCCCATTGGGCTCAAAGGGCTTCAGCCCCCCCCCGTCGGGTGTGTCAGCCCGGATGAGACAGCTTCCCGGGCACACACACAGCCGCACCCGAGTAATTCACAGGTCTTTAAAAGACCATTTACTTGCTAACGAGGCTTTGTTGTGTTTTCACCCCTTCTTAGAGCCCCTGCATGTCCACTCTGCATATTGCTGGAAGAATCAGCCCCCCCTGAAATTTTTGGTTGCCCCCCCCTCCCCCCCGAAATTTGGCTCTAGGTGCGCCTCTGACTGATGGCCACCTCACACAGTGCAGTAATGCCTGCCAGACATTTCACCGCCTGCAACAGAGTGAAGCAGGGTGCACTGAGGAGCTAGTATAGTGTCTCATTGCTTCATTTTGCTCGCGAGAAAGTGTCACTCATACTCGTTCAAATGACACTCTTATTAATAACATTAAAATTCTGAACATGTCACACATGGCAATCTAAAACCTTGGCAGCTATGGCAGTCATAGAATGTGTAAGCATCGCTGTTGTCACCATGAGAAGTATTGGAAAAGCAGATACTGCCATAGACAGATAATACACATAGGACAAAACGGTATTTATTCCTAGACGTTTACAGAATCGTCCATTATTCCCACTTTCGAAATGTTTACAAAATCGTCCGGTTTAACTGGAAGGAAGGTTCATTAAGAATATTACCAAGTGCAAAGACATGGCGACGGCGAGCAATTTTTTTTGTTTATTTATTTAAGGCGCGGTGTTAGAAAGAAACGCCATGCGCGTCATTCGAAAGGAACTCACATTCGTTCTTTTTATGCCTAAAATGAGTAGTGCCTGACTCGAAGATGGCCACCTACTTGGACCTATTTTGCTTTGCGTAAGACGTAGTGTTGGTGAATACGTCACGCGAACGGGACTTTCTTTCGATTCGCGAGATTTGCAGAGAGGGAGGCGGATTCAAAATTGACGGGCAATGTTCTCACGATCACGAAACCAGTGAAAGCTAGGGGTAAAGAAAACTGTGAGTATGTACTGCCATTATCAAGATGTTTGTGGTGAATGGAAACAGTAAGGGGCATATTAGCAAGAAGCTCGTTAAAATTATCTCCGTTTTAGCGGCAGGAAACTGCCGCTAAAGCGGCGATAATGGGCTTGCTAATATGCGCTATAGAATTCCAATAGAAGCCCAGATTAGATGTCCTGCACATCTAACCTGGGCTTCTATTGGCATTCTATAGCGCATATTATTAAGCCCCTTATCGCCACTTTAGCGGCAGTTTCCTGCCGCTAAAACGGAGATAATTTTAACGAGCTTCTTGCTAATATGGCCCGCAGTGTTCTATTGTCAGCGGCTATGTTCAGTAGACCCCCGTGCAGGGATCACAAATGTATGTTACAATAACAGTCGAAGCTCCCTGTGTCCGTTCGTTTTGCCTCAATCTCCATGTTTAAGCTTTCTTACTTCCAGCCAGCAAGTACATCGGTCCAAGATCGTCCCTACCCAGGTGGTAGCGCTCTCTATGGCCCCTTCTTTGTGCTGCCTCCTGACTGCTCACCCCTGTGCTGTGTTTTTGACACATGCCTTCGCCCTTCAGGTGGCGCCCTTCAGGTGCACCACTATCAGTTATTGTTGCTACTCAGGTGTGCGGTTGGCAAGCAGAATGGGACGTGCTCTACGTGTTTTCTCTGTAAGAAATTGGAATGCAGCCCCTGAGTGAAAATCTAATCAGTTGAACATAACAAATGGAATATCCTGTATCATTAAATGCTAAACATGCCACCTATGCCTAAAAAATTTGTCGCCTAATAATTTTCTTTTAGTACCTGCTGTGCCATACATATCAGTCATCGTCTCAAGCCCTAGAAAAGTAAGCAACACTGCAGGCAGGAGCCACAAGGGCAGCTCTAGGGTGGCTATTACTACCAGTCGTGAACTGTCAGTTCGTTGTGTATGCTCCTTTTTGTCTGTTTGTGGGCCTGTTTTATGGTCTGCTTGTTGGTTTCGATGATATTAAATCATACTTAGCCTGCAGCAAGATTAAAGCCATGCAGTCTTTCATGCCTTGCAGAACACCCATGTTCAAATTATCCCCAATTTGCAAACCTGTAACTTTTTCATTGAATTCACAAATGAGAGGCACTTTCACTTTGTTGCCTGGTCCTATGTTCTATCCCATTCCGAGCCTGGTCGGGAACGGACCATCAGTCATCCGATTGCTGGTAGGAACCAGTGACTGAGGTCTGATCATCACTCTCTGTCCCCTCCTGAAGTCAGTCCTGCTCCAGACTACTGTGCGCATAGGTTGTCCAAACGTTATTTTCTGTGAACGTCTTGCTCGCCCTCAGCTGTTACGGGACGCCAAATATACATACCACCCTTTGCTGCTTGCTGGACAAAAGGACAGGTAATTAGGACTAAAACTTCCCGACTGGGCAACTCTAGAAAAATCTTAAAAATGCCCCCAGGCCTGCAGGTCTAGTGACATGAATTATCTACTCGACCTCATTGTTATGCATTCGATCCACGGAGGGTAAATGCAAGAACGAGTCAGTGAATGGATGCATGAGTGCAAAGATGAGTGACATTGCATTTAAGATGGCTTACTGAGTGTGTAAACCCATCAATGACACAAAAGGCGCTTGCATTCATAAGGCATACCTATTGCCAATGCTTGTTACATTTAGCAAGACTAATAGGAGGAATGCAAACCCGTGGAGCGAAGTGCCCATGAACCAGTATGTTAGCAAAAACATAGCCTGTAATTCAGCCAAGCCCGTCTGCGATCGCCACATTGCATTCAAGGTCAGTCTGTCCTGGCAGGAGGTGCCTCGAGGAAGTAAAAAGCTTTTAACCTCTGCACTGCACTTAACCAACCTAGTGCCTCACAACCGTTATTTATCACTGTAGCAAAATCCTATGTGCTCCACTAACAAACTGTGTACTTTAATATTATTTTTGAAAATGTTTCCAGTCTATTCATACCTGACCTGTTCCTGGTGTTTTTAACACCCCAGTATATACATCACTCATAAACCCTGGTAGGTGAAGTCCACACTATAAAAAAACACAAATCAATAAGCTTAGGGCAGGGCTGGTCTTCTTGTTGAGTAGATTTTTGACTGCATTGTTCAGTGGGACACAAGACACTGTTGCCTCGGGTCCGAGCACTCAGTCCTCTTTATGATGAGCAGTCTTTCCCCTCCCGTCTCCGGTGTGTTCTATTACAGGTCCAGAGGGGGGCCAGGACCCCAAAAGTTGTCAGGAAGACTGGCAGGTGCAGCGGAAGAGACAAGAGCATGCAGTTTTAAAGGAGCAGAAAATGATGAAGTGACAAGGCATTGCTATACGAGGCCTCAAATTCATAAAAATGTTACCAGACCTGCAGGTCTAGTGAAATGAATAATCTACTTGACTTAACTGTAAAGCACTTGACTCGTAAAATGGTCTCTCATTGTGTGATTCTGGGCAAATATTTTATTTCACCAACCACCTTTTTAGGTCTTGCCTGAGCCAGCGCTTGCGCTGCTCTGGCCGAGACATTTAGTAAGGGGCTTTTTAAAGTGCTACCAGAGGCTTTTCCTGGCCTCAAGCTTGCGTTCACGAGTGCGTGAGCGCGCGCAGCCACCATCTGTCTTTCTTTCATGGCTCATTAAGCCTTACAGCATGCTCCTCCACCGCGCGCGCCTCGCTCTGACTCTGTCTTGCTTGCCCCTCCCCCTCCACAGAGCGCATCTCGCGGCCGCGCGTCTCACTTTCGCGCGCACCACCTCCTGCTCCCCCTCTCAGTTAACAGCCCCTCCCCCGCCACAGCTGCTGCTTTCACTTTCCACTCGCGTGCTTTTTTTTTTTTCATTTTAGAGCGCGCGCGCACACAACTCCCGGGCTTGTTAAGAAAGGCCAGCATGGAGTGAAGGCAAAAAACTGTCCCACGAACAAAGGCTCTCCATTCTGAGCTGACTTGCAATTAATAATACGAACCGCTTACATGCGCCTGAGCGTGAGAATTGTAGGCACTACGCACTTTACCAACCGAATCTGGGTTACGTTTATTGCACTAAGATGCAGTTGTAACAAAAAACATTTATGTGGAATCCCCCCCCCCCCCCCACCACAACTCTCTTTACATCTTGGGCATTTTTTACCTGCAAAATTAGTGTGCAAAATAGAATTTAGTATTGAGACTGGTGAAAGGCACTATGCGCATGCGAGTTACAATCCCCAAACCTTTATGAAGCTGTTCTGTATCCAGGAGTCACCCCCACATGCCTGCTCCCTTTCAACCGCAGACATAACCGTAGAAAGAACAGTGCAAGAACCCAAAGCCGGCGCCATGTCTTAAAGTCCAGCGCGGGGCCGGCACTGCCTGCGAGGAGTTTCCCAATAGTGCTTTTCCGTGCAAACTACCGAATTCTACCTGTTAAAACATGATGGATTGGGAAGAAAAACACAGCAGCAGAAACCTTAAAAACCAGCGCCCATCTCCATGACCACGGCTTGAACTTTCCTCCGGGCTGGCTATAATAGGGACTGTCTGTGGAGCAGCAGTCGCTTCAGTAGACACTGCTTTAATTTTCCCTCTCAGTTAACAGCCCCTCCCCCGCCACAGCTTTCACTTTCCACTCGCGTGCTTTTTTTTCTTTATTTTAGAGCGCGCGCGCACACAACTGCCGGGCTTGTTAAGAAAGGCCAGCATGGAGTGAAGGCAAAAAACTGTCCCACGAACAAAGGCTCTCCATTCTGAGCTGACTTGCAATTAATAATACGAACCGCTTACATGCGCCTGAGCGTGAGAATTGTAGGCACTACGCACTTTACCAACCGAATCTGGGTTACGTTTATTGCACTAAGATGCAGTTGTAACAAAAAACATTTATGTGGAATCCCCCCCCCCCCCACCACAACTCTCTTTACATCTTGGGCATTTTTTACCTGCAAAATTAGTGTGCAAAATAGAATTTAGTATTGAGACTGGTGAAAGGCACTATGCGCATGCGAGTTACAATCCCCAAACCTTTATGAAGCTGTTCTGTATCCAGGAGTCACCCCCACATGCCTGCTCCCTTTCAACCGCAGACATAACCGTAGAAAGAACAGTGCAAGAACCCAAAGCCGGCGCCATGTCTTAAAGTCCAGCGCGGGGCCGGCACTGCCTGCGAGGAGTTTCCCAATAGTGCTTTTCCGTGCAAACTACCGAATTCTACCTGTTAAAACATGATGGATTGGGAAGAAAAACACAGCAGCAGAAACCTTAAAAACCAGCGCCCATCTCCATGACCACGGCTTGAACTTTCCTCCGGGCTGGCTATAATAGGGACTGTCTGTGGAGCAGCAGTCGCTTCAGTAGACACTGCTTTAATTTTCCCTCTCAGTTAACAGCCCCTCCCCGCCACAGCTTTCACTTTCCACTCGCGTGCTTTTTTTTCTTTATTTTAGAGCGCGCGCGCACACAACTGCCGGGCTTGTTAAGAAAGGCCAGCATGGAGTGAAGGCAAAAACAGTCCCACAAACAAAGGCTTTCCATTCTGAGCTGACTGGCAATTAATAATACGAACCGCTTACATGCGCCTGAGCGTGAGAATTGTAGGCACTACGCACTTTACCAACCGAATCTGGGTTACGTTTATTGCACTAAGATGCACTCGCAACAAAAACATTTATGTGGAATCCCCCCCACAACTCTCTTTACACCTTGGGCATTTTTTACCTGCAAAATTAGTGTGCAAAATAGAATTTAGTATTGAGACTGGTGAAAGGCACTATGCACATGCGAGTTACAATCCCCCAAACCTTTATGAAGCCGTTCTGTATCCAGGCGTCACCCCCACATGCCTGCTCCCTTTCAACCGCAGACATAACCGTAGAAAGAACAGTGCAAGAACCCAAAGCCGGCGCCATGTCTTAAAATCCAGCGCGGGGCCGGCACTGCCTGCGAGGAGTTTTCCAATAGTGCTTTTCCTTGCAAACTACCGAATTCTACCTGTTAAAACATGATGGATTGGGAAGAAAAACACAGCAGCAGGAACCTTAACAAGCATTTACAATGCAATAGGTCTCGCAATGACATTGTTTTGAGCTATTGGCATTGAAAATGTTATTGTTTTTTTTTTTTTTTTTTTTTTCCCCTTCGTGAAGCATTAATCAAGTAATGGCGTTGTAAATGACAATGTCTTTTACCCCCTGTTGATAATGTTCAATTGTACATCCAATCAGATGGAGCGGAGGAGCACATTGTGTTTGGGACCAGTGAAGGCTGAGAAGCAGTGCTGCGAGCGCAGTGCACCAGGAACATGAGACGCCCTCAGTTTAACACCTTGAAGCCCTGGTGCACTGCGGACACACCGGTCTCGTCGGGCGACTCTCTGGCCAGGATCTTGTTTGAAACGGAGGGTGGGGCAGCCGGCTGGACGGGATATTCAGGTCGGTGCTCACACTCGAGGAAGTAGAAGTAATTCAGCGCTCGGAGCAGATCTCGGTGCTGATATATATCCGCCCAAGCTCGTGCGTGAGATGTGCTAGCCTGAAGGCCGAGTCTGGGCACGGCTGCCAAGTGGCGCGTTGCTTAGCAACACCTCCAGGTAGTCCAGACTTTGGGAAGCAGCAGACTGGTTCACAGAAGTCCTCTGACTCCTCTGGAATACCCGGGGTCCTGAGGAGCCCCTGAATCCTGAGGGGCACACGCCCCCAAAGATCTCTTTAGTGATCGGGCTCTGTGCGTTCTGTGTAAGCCAGCGCTACCTTTACTTAACCCCTCGCTGAGGCACTAGGCAAACTATGAATAAAGATCTATAAACAAAACTTCGCTCCGAGCACATGCACCCGTCGATGGAACGGTTTAGTACATCACAGATCTATGTATTCAGCCACCTACAACCAAACCTCAACCACGGGCTCTGAAAGGCAAGTCCACTCGGTGCCAACCCGAGGGCCGGGCAGCGAAGGTTTCAGAGTGTTAGCCCCAGGTTACCAGGAGACTCGAGCTGGGTTGTTAGCGGGAAAGCTTTTAAATCGACATCTGAAGCATGAACTGCTGACTCCAGCCCTGCGAGGATCTGATACAGTCACCCGACGTTTGCTCACAAAACTCTGAAGCGCAGCTCGCCTCAAGGCGCTATGCTTCTGTTAAAGATGCGTCTCGCCCGATGGGTCAGGGCTCTCGCACCAGTCGGATATAAGTGGAAACATTATCCAGCTATTTTGATCATTTAACACGTGTTGATTCAAAATGACCCTCCCCCCCCCCCCCATTATGAAACAAGAAAAGAGCGCGCGCCTCGGAGCCCAGGGCCGCAGACGCTACGCTGAAGGCCTGGGGGGCTGCGCTGCACACGGAGCTCGCTGTGGTCATGGAGACGCCCTGTTACCTTTCTGTGGGCTCCTCAGACCGGAACAGCGCCCGACTCGAGCACTCCAGAGCCGGCCGGTGTGTGCCAAGACGCCTGACACACCGGGAGGGCGCGGCCCTGCCGCGCCTGGACAGGAGATGTGCACGCGTATGGTGCGAGCAGGAGTTGTGATAACGCCGCGAGCCGTACGCGTGCACATCTCGAGCAGCGAGACCTAAAAACGAAAGGAAACCTCCAAAGCAAAATTCGCAGCAACGCGGAGGCCGAAGGAGGATGCTGTTCCGCTCGTCCTGCCTGCTGTTCGTATTAATAAGAGGAGACTAGATAACTGGGACGGAAAATAACAGCTCTCGCGACCTTTAGCAAGCACGAGCACAGCGCAACTCGCTGTGTCAGTACAGAAAAAGAACACATGGACGATGCTGCCCCAAAATAAACCGCCAACGACCTGAGGATAAGGAGAACGACCTTTGGGGTGTACAAGTTCCACGGTAAGTTGTCTCATTAAACGTTTTATGTGTACGTTTGAAGGAACAAGCTATTTTGTGCACTTTATCTGAGGCGCCTTAGTTTTTCTTTTTTTTTTTTTAAACAACTGAAACCCCTTCGCCTCCAACTATAATCCATAACATGTTGCGTTGGTGACCGATCAGTACCAATTAAGGTCAACCGCTTCCCAGTTGCAGTTGATTTTCACCCACTGAGGGTGTTAGACCCGGACAGACAATCATGCAGGCTGATGCACAAGAAAGCATCAATTGCTTCATGTGACAGTTTACTACAGCCAGCACATCGGAAGAGAGTGACGAATAAAGCTCTTTTACCACCGCCAACGACTTTACAATAATCAGCAAGTAGCTCAGTCTGCCATTGGGGCAAAAAAGTACTCAAATTAAAAATAAATAGTCGACATGGTGATTATTTGAATATACATAAGGTTTGTGTCTAAACGCAAAACTTTACTTTACAGCTGCTACAAGGCGTCATCTTTGTTAACTGAAGCAGTCGATTGGCCTGGCCTTGTTCTGCAAGACACCCTGGGGACATACCCAGCACATTTAAGACGAGGCACATGCGGAAATTACATTTCTTTCCACTGGGGGCTACTCCGCAGGAAAATAGAATACTATCGTAAACCATAAATTCGTAACCACTCGAGCAAGTCCACATATTCAATAAAAGGTACGTCGCCCCACGTTGTTTTCTTTTTATATTTTAGGCGTCTGTTGCTATAACTGTGGGGAACAAGCTAACACATCGGGTACACTCAAATGTAGGATAGATGTCAGTTATTTAAAACTTGAATGGCTGCTTGCAGGCCCTGCCGCGCCTGGACAGGAGATGTGCACGCGTATGGTGCGAGCAGGAGTTGTGATAACGCCGCGAGCCGTACGCGTGCACATCTCCTGTCTGTTAAGCTTCGGCACAGACAGTTGATGTGCACGCGTACGGCTTGCGGCGTTATTACAACTCCTGCTCGCACCATGCGCGTGCACGTCTCCTGTCCCGCTTCCGACCAAAAGTCGGCAACAATAGATCTCGCATAGCGAGCAGCGCTTTGCGCTGCATCGCTAGGCGAGACCTAAAAACCAGCGCCCATCTCCATGACCACGGCTTGAACTTTCCTCCCGGGCCGGCTATAATAGGGTCTGTCTGTGGAGCAGCAGTCGCTTCAGTAGACACTGCTTTAATTTTTTTTGTCAAGGAACACAATTGTTTTAGTTCCCTTTTTTATGTGTGCTCTTTAGCCAGTGAGGTGCTCCGGTCCTGAACTGTCGGGTGCGTATTATTGCGCCAATCCATAATTTTTCTGTGGCTAGAAGAGTGTTTAGGGACTTCCGTCACGTTTGAAAACGAATCTGTCATGTATTAACTGTGTATTTTCAGAATATAAATCTTATTTAAAGGAGACACTGCCTGCGGAGCTAGGAAGCTTTCAAATTTGAACTTCAATGTATACGCTTTAAGTCGGGCTGTATATCTGCATCCCACTTTGCACTGTACGTTAAAGGATTTGCCTTCTTGGAAGTGACTCCATTTAGTAACGATTTAGCAATGTATGTTCGGAAAGCCTTTTACCCAGGAGATGTGTCATAAGTTCTGGCCTCCGGCACGTCATGATCTTTGTGTGTTTCGTAATATTTAAATTGCCTTTAAGGACCTCCCCTAGTTTTATTTATGGAGGTTATTGCTGTGTATTTAAGCAGAAGATTAGACGTGCAAAAAAGCATGTGTTGCTGGAAAAAAATAAAAAACGAGCATTGGCAAAGACAGCCTTGCTATTTTAAAAGTGCAATCGCATGTTCATCTCATGCAGAGATTGTGTGTGTGGTTTTGTGGATGGGGAGTGGGAGTGGATGAATGTGAGAACGAGTCAACATTTGGATACCCAATGGGTGAGTGAGTACATGGATGAACAAGTGAGTGCATGCATGGATGAGTGGCTTGATGAATGGATGAGTGAGTGCATGGACGTAGACCTACAGGTACATTAAGAGTACAGGTTGAGCTCGCAAAGAGCTGTGATAATGTTATTAGTGTTCCGAATATACTCATATCATGCCACGGCAAGCATTAGACCGGGGCTGGGAACCATTGTGACAAGAAACGTCCAAAGCACATGTAATGAATTATCACTACCGGTATGCCAGTTTAAGCATTAAACCCTGCAGACCGTCCAGTGTTCAGTACTATGCTTACATATCCCAAAAAGGCCCGTAGCATGCAAAATCCGCGCAGTATCTGCAGAAAAATGGTTTGTTACTGCATTAAAGTTGCAAGCTGTCAAAAGGGTAAAGCTCAATTTAGCTTGAAATGAACAAACAATCCCTTGAAAAAGATCCCTAGTTAAGTATTTGTACTGAATGATGCCCACAACAGACGGTAACTGCTAGAAACCTCTTTAGAAATACAAGAAAGAAAGTACCATATGCCCTATGATGCTCCCTAACAGACGGTGCATCTACTACTACAGTGGGCGACACAGAAGACAAGTTGTTGCTAAGTTTATGGCTTGTATTACCTTAAACTACAATCTTGAGTCTTCCCCTGCTCCACCCTCATCCTAAGCAACTGCTTTATGTCCACTTCCTTCTGTCATTTTCTCATGTAAACCCGTGCTACTTTGCACAGACGCTCTATGTACAGCGTTTGCTTCATTAGTAAAAACCAGAACAAAATAGAAGGAAGCTCTGTGATTGTTATTGGGGTAATATCAATACCGTAGTTAATTTACTTAACACACTGCATATTGTTCACGGTTCCTTAGCAACCACGTGCCCCCATTACTAACGTGTATTTAAATTTTTCCATTGCTGTATGACTTAACATTGCATTGTAGGCAGTGCTTAATTTGAGCCGGTGGTTTCGGTGCATGGCACCGGCACTTGATTGTCAACATTGGCACTTATGACAATCTGCCCCATGGTGTCTAATTTAGAAATGAGCAATACAACAGTTGTTTATGAATGCCTCGTCAGGGGTAGTAAGCGCTATATAAATGCAATTACAATACAATTACAATGCAATACTTTAACAAGCATTGGCATAGCCAATAGGTCTCGCCTTTGGGACCTTATAAGTGTTTAGCCATGCAACAGTTAATGTTGTTGCACCAAGGATATTGTGCTGCATAACTAAATACTTATAAGGTCCCAAAAGCGAGACCTATTGGCTATGCCAATGCTTGTTCTTTGTCACAAATGAGAGCACCTTCGAATACGTGAGTTCAGCATGTCTCCTGTTCAAAAAACTCTTTTAGTAAACGAAATATTTGCTCCATCAGGGCTTGAAAAATCAAACATTTTTTATTAGACCTGCAGGTCTAGTAACTTTAAAAATCTATTTGACCTAACTGTAATCTACTTGACCCGTGAACTGGTCTCAGATTGTGTGATCCTAGACAAGTATTTTGTCTTATGGAGCCGCCTTTTTCTTTATAATCACATAAGAGAGCACCTTCAAATATGCAAGTTCACTATTTCTGCTGTACAAAAAAACTTTTTATTTACTAGACTAAATGGTTGATCCATGTATAGAAAGAATCGAGCCCATATATAGGGTACACATGGTCCATGGCTTGCCTCTTAGTTTACTAATAGCATTGTCAACTGGGCAGCAGCAGTAATAATTCCCAGTTCATGTTTAAAAACTCACTTTTCATAAATATATTACTAAAGCATGATGTGAAAGTGCACTGTCATTTACAGATAGCATATTTTCTATTGAAATGGCCACAAAACTTTCCCAGGAATATGTAGTTTTACTAATAATAGCGCATAAACAATGTTTGGAAATTGAGTTTCAGCAAAAAATATTTCAAATTTGCACATCACCAAGTAAAGTGTTCTAATGTGTTTTGATCCTATAAAAATATTTTTTTCACCACAGAATTACAAAAATGGGTCTTCATAACTATTGAAATATATTTGAAATGTTTGAACAGTTCACTTAGCCTTTTTTCTATCACAACACTGAAATAGCTGACATCTTGCAGCCTTTCATTTAACATGCTTGGCACATATTTACTTTACAAAATCCTCTAACTTTAGTCACAGAAAGAAAACTAAATGTAGGAAGACAAACTGACTTTTGACCTCTGTCTCTGAAAGCCAACAAATTTGACAAGATAATAAGATTTAAAGGCATTTTTATCGCTCTTTCACTTTGTGAGCAATAAAGATGCCTTTAAATCTTGATATCTTGTCACATTTGCTCTGCTTTCAGAAACAGAGGTCAAAAGTCAGTTTGTCTTCCTATATTTGCTTAAGTTAGAGGATTTTCAACTTGCCAGAAAGGGCGAGTAGTCCCTAAAAATAGTTTGTCCTGAATAAATCTTGCTTGACAATGCAAGTGGATTTTTTGAGCCCTGTCCGTGTTTAGTAAGAATCCAGCCCACATATAGGGTACACGTGACCGAAGGATTAGATGTTAAGTTTAGTGATGGCGCCTGCCCACCCCATTGAATTGCACACCTTGTTAGGGATACTTGATATCTGTACTGTGCCTGTTATCGAGCCCCCTCCAATATATACATATTGGGCAAAAGGCAGAAGTAGATTTCTATGTGTTTTCTTTCAGTTCTTTGACAGTAGGTGGATGTTGGCTAGTATCTGCAGTTGACACTGATGTTTACCATTTGTGTTGTAAGTCTTAAGACTTTCCTAACATGTACAAGAGTTATTTTCCCAGTGTAGGAGAGCAATTTATCTAGAACCGAAGAAATGCTACTGACCCTCCTGGCACCGAGGCATGAAACATGTTGACCCTATTCAATATCCACTATAGCTATTTGTAGTACATTATTACTAACAATCGCTCTCTTGGTTTTAGGTCTCGCCTACGCAGCGCGTAAGCGCTGCTTTGGAGTGACCTCTTGGAATCACTCCGGGCTTTTGTGGAAACTCGTGCATGTTCTGCACTGTTTCCAATGGGCACACGTGCATGTACGGCGTTTACCTTGCGGGAGCGAGCAGCGGCGCCATCTGTTTGCAATTATTGCGCTCGCACTTTCGAAACAGATGGCGCCGCTGCTCGCTCCCGCAAGGTAAACGCTGTGCGAGTCTCGCCTCCGTCTGAAACCTCCTTTCTGTGCCTGCCCCCTCCCTCGCTCTCGGTTCTGAACCTCGCTCTCTACCCGCCTGTCACCAGAATTTCCCTCTTCCCGCTTCTGTTCCCTCACGTTCTCTCTCACCCTTTTTCTCCATCTTTTTTCTTTCTTCTGTGCTCCCCCTCACTTTCTCTCCCTTACGTTCCATTTTCTAGGTTTCTCTGCCCCCACCCTGTGTTCTCTCTTTCGCCTCCTCCTCTCTCGATTTCCCTCTGTCCCCCCCCCCCCCTCCTCGCTCTCGGTCCAGGGATGAACTCGGTGGAGAAGGGCCGAGGGAACATGTTCGACGAAGGTGAGCTCCGCAAGAGACTATATGAACACCCAGGACTGGCCCCGCACCACTGAACGTGCATTTGGGGACCTCCATTCCATTTCAGTGCATAGCTGGCCATGCTTTCACAGGTGGACAGGCTGCCTGCTGGCTCTTGCCTGTATTATATATTTTTGGTGCTTTCGTGCGTGTGAAGGGGATCGCAGATTAAGTAATTAACCCACCCACGCCTGGAGCCCTCCCCTACACGAGGCCCTGCATGCATAATCTGAACAATTGCCCAACATGAAGCCACAAAGTATTGTCGTGCTCCGTTTTTAAATGACCGATAAAACAATCTATATATCTCGAAAATAAACCATTATTGCACTTTCTGAACAAATTCGTTTTAGACCACTTCTTTTGCATATACAAATGTGCATTACATCAATTCGTTTGCATAAACCATATTCAGACAATCAGCATGTTTTTACACCTCGCCCTGTTTCTTAATATATGCTGAATGTTTTCTTTTTCCATTTTCACTAATGTACTCTGACATACAGCGAAAGATTAAAACTACTGTATCGCTCAGCCCTCTATTTCCCGATAACACTACCACTTTAGCAACCTCCCCTTCATTTTTTGTTCTCCAATTTATAATGTAACTTAGGGCATTAAAAAATTCAATAGATTTAAAAAAATAAAATAAATGTCTAGCTAAATAAAAATTTACAGTGTTACGTGTAAAACTTTCTCTGTTAGAAGCCAGAGCTGCTGGCTTTGCCGAACGCTTGTTTCTCGATTCTTTTTCTCTTTATTGAAATGGGCCTTAGGAGTTTCGCAGGCACACACACTTGAGAATTGCACATGTGCAAGGAAATAGACTTGGCAGCTCTGGTAATAAATACAGAATGAAATCCTCCGTGTATCAAAGTGCTAACGGCCAGTAAGGGAGAAGAAAGGACCTCCTACACAGTAGCCTAAAGCACTGATGAGCACACTGCCCCTTTCTGAATAAACATTGGGAAAGCCAACAGGTCTGGCCTAGATCAGCTGGTGTGACGCTTCTTTATGTTTCATATTATCTTTATTCATTAAAAAAAAAACACGCACACCATCCTAAAGTAGAAGCCATTTGTTTGCAATAACAAAATTAATTTAAAAAATAATCGTCACGTATAATTGTTTAAAAAAAAAAAAAAAATAGTCAAGATACTTCACAGCTGACAGATTTACTTTTCTGTAGAAACCCTTTCCAGTTTTAATACTCATTAAAAAAAATTCTTACTGGCACAAAGAAATGGTACTGATTTTGAACTACTATAATCTGAGGAGGCTGTTAAAACTCATAAGGATAACTTAAAAAAACAAGCATTGGCATAGCCAATAGGTCTCGCCTTTGGAATCTTATAAGTGTTTAGTTAACCAGCACAGTATCCTTGGTGCAACAACATCAACTGTTGCATGGCTAAACACTTATAAGGTCCCAAAGGCGAGACCTATTGGCTATGCCAATGCTTGTTATTGTATTGTAGTCGGGGCCACTGGAATTATGCAGCAAGGGAGCACCAAATTATGCAACAAGGATGACTAAATTTTGTGTCAAAAAGGGAGAAATTATGCGGCATAATGTAGCACATTTTGTTTATAGTATTACCTCAATATTTTGTAATTTGTACACATGGGATTACTGCCTGGACAAAGATTTCACCTTATTAGTACTAGTTTAACAGCCAAATAGGTAAATAAGCCTTTGAAAGATGATTAGTTAACATTTGCTAAGGGTCTTTCAATGCACTCAAACACATCACCACATTTTTAGTAACTTTTGAACAGCTTGAGCTAGAAACTATTTTTTTTTTCTTGGATAAAATCTGCAGATTATGCAGCAGATGATGAATTACGTGGCAAATACGGCAAACCCATAATTATACGAAAAAAGCTGCTGCTGCGTAATCACATAATACCAGTGGCCTTGCTCTTAGTTCACTAAGCTGCAACAAGATGATGGATGGAATGCTTAAATTAATCTCTGCCACTGACAATCACTCGGGCCCCATCTCAATTAATCATTTTTCGCCCAATATGCCACCTCAGTTTGGACCCAGCCATATGCATCAGCCTTGACCCTGCTCCAGTGGGAACATTCCAGCCCGAACTGCCATGCGAGATCCTAACTGAACTGGAATTTCAAGAAACCTAGGACCAGTTTTGCCCTATTATGGACTCATCAGCCTGGTATAGCTTGATTCTAGTGGTACAGTGAGCATGGGGCCCACGTCTGGGCATACCTGTTGCACTTGAGCCCATAACTAGGGCAAAACCTTTCTTGGGTTGCTTGTGTTCTGGTTCAGGGAGGACCTGGCTTGGCAGTTCGGACTGGACAGTTCCAATGAGGAGCAGGGTCAAGACTGATTTGCATATGGTTGGCTCCAAACTGAGGTGAGCAAAAGAATGATAGGTTGGTATGCTACCCCTAGCGATTGCCAGTGGTTAGACAAATTGCAAGCATTCCTCTCATTACCTTTTGAGTGTTTCATGTGGCACCCTAAGTGGCATGGGTATGGTCCCATGCTCACTGTGTCACTGGAACCAAGATGTACCTGGCTAAAAAGCCCATAACTAGGGGAAAACAGGTCCTGGGTTTCTTGTGTTCTGGTTCAGAGAGGACCTGGCCTACCAGTTCGGACTGGACTGTTCCCATGGGGAGCAGGGTCAAGAAGGATTTGCATATGGGTGGGTCCAAACTGAAATGGCATGATGATCAAAAGAACAGTGGGTCGGTATGCTACCCCCAAGGTATTACCAGTGGTTAGACTAATTGCAAGCATTCCTCCCATCACCTTTTGTGTGTTTCTTAGTTCACTATTAGCATTGTCATCAGGGCAGAGGCAGGACTTTCTCGGTTCATGTTTAAAAACGTCCTTTTTAATATATTACTAAGGAATTATGTGGTAGCACTCCGTCATCTGTAAACAGCACACTATCCATGGAAATGGGTCAATTTCCCACTGACATGCAGTTTTACTTATAAAACTATATAGGTTGCAAATGATAATATTTGAAATCGGGTTTCAGCCAATATTTATCATTTGCACATCACCAAGTGAAGTGTTCAGATTTGTTTTGTTCCTATTAAAATCTTTGTTTGGCACACTTCTGAATTACAAAAAAAAATTGCTTTCCGAATAGCTATATTTTGAAACAATTTTACTGTTGATTTGCAAGCTATTTAAATGCTTTGTGATGGGAAAAATGACATCCTACAGCCTTTCGTTTAACACTTCCTGCACGATTGTCAGACCGTTCACTTTACAAAATACTCTAACTTTGCAGTCGGAGAAAAAAAGTAAAGCCCAATCTCCAGAATAAAATAAGCAGCAATTTGTAAGATGACATAACGTGACATTTGACCTCTGTCTTTGCACAGCAAATGAGACAAGATAAAAACAAGATTTAAAGGTATCTTTATTGCTTGTTCTCTTTATGAATTAAGAGAACACCTGTTCTTTCCCATTATTAAACCTCCAGCTGCATTACCTGCTGTAAGCTGACTAAAATTAGCCCTGCATTTGAGCTTCCGCTCCAGGTTGGGCCAGTGGTACCGAAAACTGTCTTGCCCTAAAAAATATTGATTTACCATAGTAAGTGGGCGAGTAGATTTTTTTGGGAGTCCTGCTATCATCCCTCTAGGGGCTGTGAACGAAACACTTGCACGTGGGCGGGAGTAAGGAGCTACAGCACAGGAGGGATATGCATACTGAAGCTCTAGAAGCACATTCACTTTTAGAAATGCTAATAAGGAACATGGGCACCTGTAGTTCACCCTTAATGAAAACCGTGCTCGGAGCAGGTCCTGGGAATTTTCACTTGGTGTTTATTTCTTCTTTTACACTTACTTTAAAGTGCAAACAATGACAGGCCAGAGGAGGAAGGAGGCACAGAGTATGATTTGCCCAACATCAAACGGCCTGGTAAAATTGGACACCCAAGATTTAATAGCAGTACTGTGTGTTCCAAAAGCTATTACTTTAACATCATATTACATTTTGGTGACTAGACCATGAGTGGCCACTGTTTACTCATCCTAAGTGGTAATTTCCAGTCCAGGTTTATTTAATCACCAAGGGCCCAATTTAGATCTTGGCGGACGGGTTACTCCGTCACAACGGTGTTGAATATCCCGTCTGCCGAAATATAAATCCCATTATATCCTATTGGATTTATATTTTGGCGGACGGGATATCCGTCAGCAATGTGACAGTGACCCATCCGCTAAGATCTAAATCAGACTTAAAGTTACTAACAGCTTTTGGATTGATATTAAATGCTCCTACTCTTGGACAAAAATGGTGGTGGAGGGGGCTGCTGGGCGGGGGATATTAGGTTGGGGGAGAGCTAAAGGTCAATTTCCCAAGAGCACACAGTTTTGCCCAAATGTGGAGGCTGGGGTTAAACACAATGTCTCCTTGTTCCATAGTTTCCAGTTACCTCACTGGACCACAAGTTGAGTGGCAGTAATTGTGGTGGAAAACCGTGAGGCTACCCTTTCAAGGAAAATCTCATCATATTGTGGGCCCACCCCAGATTTATTATTAGTGTTTATTTTTGCATATTTAGGTAAAGTGGTAAAAGCCAGGATTAAATGTTAAATTCAGTGATGGTGCCTGCCCACCCCATTGAATTGCACACCTTGTTAGGGGTACTTCTGAGGTGTTATTATTATAATACTTGATATCTGTACTGTGCCTGTTATTGAGCCCCCTCCAATATATATATATTGGACAAAAGTCAGAAGTAGATTACTTTTTTGTTTTGGTTCTTCGTCACTAGGTGGTTGTTGGCTCGTGTCTGCGGTTGACACTGATGTTTACCATTGGTGTTGTAGGTCTTCAGACTTTCCTAGCATGTACAAGAGTTATTTTCCCAGTGTAGGGTAGCAATTTATCTGGTCCCCAAGAAATACCACTGACCCTCCAGGCACCGAGGCATGAAACATGTTGACCCTATTCAACATCCACTATAGCTATTTGTAGTACATTAATACTAACTATTGCTTTCCTGTTTTTATTGTGCAAAGGGGACCTCTATTAAACTTGCTCTAGTACCTCCTAGACTCTTTTAACTCACTCATGCACCACCTTATAGTCTGTATTTCCCCCCCCCCACACTTGAACTCATCATATGGCAAAATGATCAAAAGATCTCTGCCAAGGAGCCCCCCACTGAAGGGCCGGTTGAGTATTGCGGCGCTGACTCTATGAGGAATGCCTGATGATGAAGTATGACACCCCTTGGGGTGTGTGAGGGCATTCAGATCTGATCACTTGGATCCCCGCAGCGTCCATGTGGTCACCTCTACTGATGCTTCTCCAATAAACAACCCCCCCCCCCCCTTCTCTCTCTAGGAGGAACGGCACCCCAACTGTCTGTTTATATTGAATTCGGAGCAGGGGTGCTGGAGCCATCTAAAAAAAGCTCCCAGTCCCTCCTTTGATTTACTCACTTAAATATCTCTCAAAACAGATATTATGCCTGCATTGTGGAAGAGAAGCAAATTAGGCCCTGTGTACAAAGGAGACAACAAATCTATGGGCAAAGTTCTGCTTCATAGTGTTACTAAATGAGGAAAGTATGCTCTTTGCAAGGACTATACTAGTTGAATTAATAGCATGGTTTAAAAATAACGGTTTGCTTTCTGTAATATGTATATTTAAATCTTTTGCCATCTAAAGCATTAGCGATGAAGGATCAAAGCTGTGTTGTTTCATTGACTTCACTGCAGCATTTGACTGGATCGACAGACAGAGGTTGTATGAGAATTTTGAACAGTATAATATCAACGAAGCTATTCATTTAATTAAAGAGTTTCACATGGACACTTCAAAGAAAAACTAGTTGAAATCTTAAACAAGGATTTGTGTTAGCACCAACATTGTTTAATTTATGTTGTAGATATGACAACTGTTCAGAAGACCTCTTGTTTTCCTCTTATGATGTTTGGGAATATAATTTTCAGAATTTTAGGATTCAAATTAAATACATTTTTATTGATTACTCGGATTAATAAAGTAGTGTAAAACAGGTTCCTTATTTTAGGGGAGTTTAAAAGGATCCCTTCTTTAATCCTCTTCATTTCAATGCATTAACAATTGGTGCATTATTTGACCACTTCTAGATTACTGCAGCTGGTGTATGGAGGACGATCGAAAGGTTCGATTTCTGAAAGTCTGTAACGTGGCTGGCCACTGGACAAAAGAAACGTAATCGCTTCATGAAATTCAGATTGTCTTTGCACTGTCTATTTGTAAGGGACATGATAGACTTTTAAGAGAAATAACCAAGTCCTCATATGTTTGTCTAAAACGCTTTTGCCTATTTTGCTGAAACACCAGACTGGCATGCACCTGAGCGAGGACTTTGCTTAAAAAAAAAAAAGCATAGTTAAAATGTGCTGTGATAAGAGAGAGGTCTGTGTGGGCTGCAAGAGTTTGCTTTTAATTACCTGGTTATCTGAGTTCAGCTTCATCTCTGCCTCACTTTCTGGAAAGGTTTCTAGATGCATCTTTTCAACATGACCTAAGTTTCCCCTTCCTTATCCTGTACCCTTCATGAAGATGATGACCAGTGCCTTGAAATATTTTATTTTGTAAAGAGTGAATTATGCAGTATGACAAGGTGTGAACCAAGAAAAACTTGAGACAAACGCCATTTTTATTATTTTTTGTACATTTAGGAATTTTGGAAAGTCAAAAATATGGAAGAATCTGATGTCATTTTAAAACTCAAGAAGCAGCTCAAAGATGTTGAAGAGGAGCGGATACGGGCAGCCCAATATGGCCTGCAGTTGCTGGAGAATCAAACTGAGCTCCAGAACCAATTGGAGGTTCAGCGCAGTGAAATGACTAGTGTGATTGAGGTGAGTCTCCATACCATCGACCCAGCTGATGTACATAGTACTAGGATTTATTAATTTTCGTTTATTTTACTAAGCATGGGCGATTCGTTTTAAGGTAGTGCTGTCGTTGTGGATAGCAATACAGTAGTCAAAAATACTTTGAGTGTGCACGTAGAATGTAGTATATGGTTGCTTGATCTTATGTTTAGTCTTTTATGTTAAGAGTGCTAGAGTAGATAGAGTAAAATTTCTGTAAAGAATGATGATTTCATCATCCATTAGATACATAGCTTATTGCAGGTCATCAATGGGAAATCAGTTTCCTCTGTCACTGTATCACACTTTCTCAAGTGGTGTCTCACTTTCTTCCTCCTCTTACCTCATTCTCACTCACATTTTTTAAGATCAAAAACAATGGAAGCTGCCATTTTTTTCCCCAACAAATGAAATGGGAATTTGATCCTTAAAGAATTTATACTCCATCTAATTTGGATCTTTGTGTTCATTTTCTTGCACGTCCACCTGCTCCTCCTTGTGGCATGAAGATTTGATTTTAATTTTTGTAGTTGGTTTAGTATTACTTATCTGTAGTACTTTGTGCTGCTCAATCAACTCCTTTTCGGGCAGTGTGAGAGAGATCATTAGACACTTTAACATCCAGTTATTTTCTTGAATGTTGGTACGACAGTATGACAAGACAATAGAGAAAAGTAGACTTCATATATGGCTGATGTCCTGTAGCTAGTTAGTGAGTGGTTCTGCCTGACATGCGGCAAACACTTTCTGCCCTAGCCTCAATTGCATTTAATTTCTCCTTCACATGGTTATTTAGTTTTAAAGTTTAAAGCTCTAATAATTTTTGAAGAAAAATACACTAGCTGATGGTGTTTCTTTTTGCTATTGATGTAATCATTAATAGACGTAATAATAAGGCAAACGCCAATGAATTATTAATTATATAAGTTGGACATCTACACAATAAAGTGCATGGATTTCATGAGTATTGAATCCTGCTAAACAGCCACTCCATAAGAAATCTTTTTTAAATTTCACTTCTACTTTTCCAGAAGCAGAGAAAACTATCGGACATAGATTTTGTTGAACAAAAAGAAACACCTTTTTTAACATTACCTGTTCCCCCAAGATACACCCTGCTGTTGATTTCAGTAAAAAAAAAAGTATAATATATTGGTAGCGCCGTATAAAAGTGTGGTCCATCCAGTTACTACTTCTGTTTATGTCTGCCTTCAGGCCAACACCTTGCTGTTTTGTGGTTGTCAGAAAGTTGTTTCTTCACTCAGGAGGAGCAGCGGAACGGCAAGCAGCTGTACACTCTGAGCCAATTTATGGTGGCTTAGGGTAACAGTTTAAGAATATCTAGTGAGCCTTGTCTTTTGCAATCTGTCCTGGTAGTGGAACTGCTGCAGTGGCCATTCAAGGCTTATGCCATGGGAGTCAGATCAAAATAGTGTTGCTTTAAAATCTTTATGATAGTAAATTTAAATCTTGCTGAATTAGTAAAACTGGTAATTTCAAATGTAAAACCACTGCTGTAGGTAAAAAAAAAAGATTAAATTGATCTGCTTTTCACCGTCTCTTGAGATTAATGTTCCAACACTCTAAAATATTTCATATAGTTAAGGCTATACCTTAATTATACAATTAGCAGGTGACTACAACATGGCAGACAATGAATGTGAGCCAGGGGCTAATTCAGAAAGTTAATACAATACAAGGTATTTTAACTAGTGTAACCCATATATGCAGATACCATTCTTTTTTTTTAAAACTGCATGACAGGCACTTACTCAAATCGTATTAAACAGCTAATATGTTAGTTTGTGGTGACAGACTCCAGTCCATTCAGAAGAACTATTACATTGCTACCGGAGTTCAGAAATCAGAATGATCCCAAACTTATACATTCTTGTTAAATATAACTATATATCTGTCTGATTGGAATCAGTTATTAAAGCAGAATGTTTCCACTTAGAAACTAGCTACAAATCGTAATCATGTGAAGCTGCCTGATGGTTATTTTTAGTGTGACTTTGAATACATTACATTTAGAAGAATTAAGCCACATTAAATGCAACTAAAGATAGTCTAGTGACTATTGTTAGTTGACCAAGGATTAGACTTTAACAGAACTGAAGTACATGATTTCCTACATACAAGCGCTTTCAAGGACAGTTTTTGCCCTGTAACGATATTTCACAAATGTAATTCCTTCCCAGAATAGGGAATCTTGCGTGAAGTTAAAGCAGGTTTGGTAGATAAGCAAGTAGAAAACAAGGATCTAAACAATGTGCAGGCTCTAACAATGTGCATTGAGCGAGAGCCAAACTTTTTGAAAAGCGGCCAGGAATAGCCTTGTGGCCCTGAGAGGCCTGAAATAACTTTAGAATGTACTATGTCAACATTTGGTTTTTGTAGAGGGCCTGTCTAATTTAGTATATATTCTCTGTAAATGAAATGTAAGGCTTGAAGCCTGCAATTTATTTAAGTTTGAGAGGCAACAATAATACCCTCCTTCCTCGAGCAAAGATAGTTGTATTGCTCTACCTTCTTGTCTCCCATAACCCAAACAGTCTTTCACCTGTTTCAGTCCAAACCAGGGGAGATGTCTGACCTCGGGCTGCTTTGGTCAGTGGAGCACAAACCCCTATGAGGGAGGGGATGGGTCCTTAGGTGACAGAAAGTTAGGCCACGTACAAATGTAAAAGAAAGAGAGATATGTACCTAATGTAATGCTTGTGTTACTTAGTGCGTAGTAAAAGAGATTAAAGCAATTAATCAGTTGATCTTCAAAGTACATCATTCATTAGAATTTTGAGAATTATTCATTTAGCCTCATATATAGTTGAGTCTCTTAGACATCATGCACAGAAAAATAACAAGACCTTGAGTACAAAACAAATACAAACATTGCAAATCTAGGGAGTGCCGTATTAGCTGTGTTCCATCACCAAAATCGTGTTACAAGTTAGATAAGTTAGCAAGCATTATATGATGAAAGTCCTAATTCGTACAGAAATATTTATGCGTGGTGTCCTCAAGTGATTTGTCTGTGCATGTTATTTAGTAAAACTTATTGTGCACTGGTAGGCCTGGAGCTTGATTAGGGGAGCTACATTTTTTGCTTGTGGTCCTTCATGTTGCCTTCCTGCGAGTTTGTTCGCCTTTTAATCACTCAATGATGGTGTTGATGGGTTCAACCCCAAATATTTGGGGGTCACCACAGGACAGGGAACTGCTCTGGCCTATGATCAAAAAAGGTAAATGTTCTTAAGAATGAATTGCAAGCTGATAAATTGTCCACCCAAGTGTCCAGTGACGGAAAAGGGGGAACAAATTGCTTACCTTTCTGTAGGGAAAAATCGAGTTAGCATCCCCATCCTATGGTATAATTATAAAAACATGCTGACAATGAGAGAATTATTCTTTTGAACTCATGTATAATTTTGTTGTATTTTGTGGTAACAGACTGCAGTTTTTCTCATCCGTTACCAAGCTTTTTTTTCCAGATTATTTACTGTTTGCAAGGAAACTATGTCCTCTCCCGAAACTTCAGGGATTAAACCTTGATAGGACCGTTGCAATGGAATTTCTGACAGATACCCACAATGCATGTCTTTGGTGTCTGGGTTTGGACTACAACTCAGTCGTGCTGGGACTGTGCCCAGTTGAACCCAATGGGGATTCTTTACTGCAAAGCCAAGTTGGATGTCACAGGACACCTCAGGAAGTAACGTATGGCCTGTTCCCCTCGAAGTTGAGGACAATGACTCGTTCCTGCTCTCGGGACCAGTCCTGCGATAGACCATCATCACGATCCAAGTGCTGAAGAAGGGCAGAGGCTTCCGTCGTGTTCTGAACCTTCGATCTCTCAATTTCTTCCTGCGGAAGTGCAAATTAAAGATGTTCATATGCAGGCCCAGGTTCTATCTGCCTTCGATCCTGGAGACTGAAGGGTGGCGTTGGACCTGCAGGGTGTCGATTTCCATCTCCCCATCCTGCAGGCCCACCAACATTATCTGCGATTCTTGGTGGGTCATGGGCTTTTTCACTTTGTCTTGCTTACTTTTGACCTCATCAGTGGGCCTCCGGTGTTCACAAAAGTGATGGCGTTTTTGATGCTAGTCTTCGGAGGTTGGGGTACCAGTATTCCCCTACCTGGACGGCTGTCGAAGGCGGGCTTGCCAAATCATACATCAGTCATAGATCACCTTCAGATGATAGCAAAGCGCCCGTTGTCGCTGGATTCATGATCAACCTGCAGAAGTCACACCTGTCTCCTTAGCAGAGGCTCCCGTTCATTGAAGCCATCCTGAAAACGATGTGCTTCTGTTGAAGCCTCTGTCCTGGGTTTCAGTAAGGATGACTCTGAGGTTTCTTTGCCTACTAGTCACCTGCATCCTTCTCATCCACATTGCATGATGGCACAGGCGATCTTTGCAGTGGAATGTTAAGTCCCTGTGGGCCTAGTTCCAGGGGACCCTGTCAGGTTCCTTCCAGGATTCGGAGGAGGCTGCAAAAGATCTGCAGTGGTGGCTGATGAAAGGCAATTAGACCAGCAGCAGACCCCTCTCATCCCAGAGCGGACTGTGTGTGGTGACAAATGTGTTACTGCGAGTTAGGAAGTTCATCTGGGAGGGTTGTAGACCAGAGGGCTCCTGCTTCCAGTGGAGACCTGCCACCCTGTGTTAGCATGCTGGATTTGCGGGCTAATTGCTTGATTTGAAAGCCTTCCTGGCATCCATCACGGGAGGCTCTTTGAGGTCCTCACCGACAACTCCACCACCATGTGGTATTGCAACAAGCAGGGTGACTGGACCCTATGCCAAGGGACCTGCGTCTAGAGGTCCTGTGCCTCTGGAGCTATCTGGATCTTCAGGTCATCTCCCCGATTGTACACCACCTGGTGGGTTCCTTAAATGCCAGGGCGGACAAAATCAGAATGCTACTCCAAGTGAATCATGAATGGCACCTACACGTGGAAGTGGAGCAGGACCGCTTCCAACAATGGGGAGAACCCTGGCTTGAGCACTTTGCCACCGTCAAGAATGTGCAGTGTTAACACTATTGCTCATTGCAGTTCCCAAAAAGGCTCTGTAATGCGCAGTCTCAACACTTTTGCTCATTAGAGTTCCCAAGAAGGCTCACTCTCTGAGATGGGTTTCCAGTGGAGCACAGGACTTCTTTATACCTTCCTGCCACTACTTCTCCTGCCCTGAGTTTGAAGAAGACTGGAAGAACCAGGCCTAAGTCACCCTAGTGGCTCCAGATTGGGCCAGGAGAGTGTGGTACCTGAAACTTCTGGGCATGAGCATATGTTCACTGATCAGGCTGCTGATTTGTGCGGATCTGGTGCCTAGACCCAGTTACTTGGACCGGTCCTCTGACCAGTCAAGGTCCTTTCAGACCGGCTCCATCGCCTCGAGTCTCTCGCCTTGCTCCTTCAGCTTTCTCTGTTCCTCTGCTCTCTATTTCCACGCCTTGTGCCTGTCGGCTTTTGCTACTTGCTTTTTCTGGCTCTGTCTTGCCCCTTGTACTTCGTAAGCTCTCTGCGTCAGCCTTGTTCTACTTGCCTTTTCTTGCTGCCTCACCCCTTGTGTTTTGTGAGCTCTCTCACCCTTTGTGCTTTTGTGAGCATTCTGCTCTTTCACCCGCTATTTTCTCTCTGTTTCAAGCCTTGTGCCTGTGAGCTTTGTGCTAATAATTTTTTTCTGCCTCTGTTTCACCTCTTGTTCTCTTCTATGCTTTTGCACTTTTTCTCTCACTTTTGGGTCTTTTCACCCCGTGTCAGACCTTCTGCCCCCTCTCTTGGGCCCCCTGCAGCCCTCACACCTCCTTCTGCACTTTGTCTCGCCTTCCCCGCCACATTCTTCTTCCTGTGCTGCGGTAGCCCCACCCTTCTCCACTGCACTCCTTCACTCGCACACCTCCCCTCTCCTTCCAGGACCTACTTATTGACAGCTGCTGCGTGCCAAAGGCAAACCCGTCTGCACCTGGACTGCACCCAGTGCCCTGGTCCGATCAGTCCCCAATGCTATTCTGCAGCGCTCCTTTGATCACTCGACCCTGGACACATCTCCTCCCGCTGCTGCCACACCACACATCAGAGTAGGAGCTTTTACCTGAACCCATTGCTGGATCACCTGAAGCTACCCCTTTGCACACCCCTCGCAAGCACCAGCAATATCAACGACCCCACCCAACACCACGTGCCACAGCAAATTTGCACGACAAAACTCACTTGAATGCATGCTACTCGGCATACAATCGCTTAGCAAACACGCAACTGAAATCTGGGACCTACTGAGCAGCAATGCACTGGACCTCCTCTTCCTCACTGAATCCTGGGTCAACTCCACATCAAGACCCGACATTGCTGTGGCAATCCCAGCAGGCTACAAGAACTCATAATTGGATCGCACCCACAAGCCAAGAGAAGGACTCTCAATCATCTACAAGGAATGCATCAAATGCTCAAAATTCACGGAAAAAGCCACCACGTTCATGGAACATCTGCATTTCAAGCTGCAAATCTGACAACTTCACCCTGAACGGAACCCTCGCCTACCGACCACCCGGACTGCGAGCCACCTTCACCAACCTCATCACTGACTTCATCTTCCCGCTCACTGTCCACTCAAGAGCCTACATACTCCTCGGCGACCTCAACTTCCACCTGGAAGACAGAATTAACCCCTTCTCCACAGCACTTGTCAAAAGCCTGGGCAACATCGCACCTACCCAGTTCATCTCGGGACCAAAACACAGTGCAGGACACACACTGGACCCCATCTTCACCACCAGTGAGGGCATCAAATACAACTCCACCTCACTGCTCACATGGACCAACCACTCCATCAGCCACTTCCAAATCAATCAATCAAGAGATTATAAAGCGCGCTACTCACCCGTGAGGGTCTCAAGGCGCTGGGGGGAGGGGGAAGCGGTTCCGGATCAGTCGAAGAGCCAGGTCTTGAGGTCCTTCCTGAACGTGTGCAGTGTCGGGGAGCGTCTGATGTTCACAGGGAGCTCGTTCCAGGTCTTGGCTGCGATGTAGGAGAAGGCTCTCCCGCCTGTTCTGTTTCTGTGGATGCGGGGGACCTCTGCCAGGGCCAGGTCGGCGGAGCGGAGGTTCCTCTTGGGTACGTGGAAGGATACTCTTTCGTTGAGGTATTTGTGTCCGATGTTGTTGAGGGATTTGTAGGCGTGGGTGAGGAGTTTGAAAGTGACCCTCTTTTCGACGGGGAGCCAGTGGAGGTCTCGTAGGTGTTGGGTCATGTGTTCGTGACGCGGTGTCCCGAGGACGAGTCTGGCGGCGCTGTTCTGGATGGTTTGGAGTTTGTGTAGAAGAGTTCTGTTGATTCCGGCGTATAGGGCGTTGCCGTAGTCCAGTCTGCTGGTTATGAGCGCGTGGGTGACGGTCCTTCTGCAGTCGGGGGGGATCCATTTGAAGGTCTTACGGAGGATGCGCAGGCAGTTGAAACTAGTGGACGCGACGGCGTTGATCTGGCGGTTCATGGCGAGGGAGGAGTCGAGGATGATGCAGAGGTTTCGTGCGTGGTCTGTAGGGGTGGGTGGGTTCCCGAGGGCGGAGAGCCACCAGGTGGTGTTCCAGGCGGAGGTGCAGGGTCCGAGGATGAGGACCTCGGTCTTCTCTGAGTTCAGCTTCAAGCAGCTGTCTTTCATCCAGGCTGCCACGCTCTTCATTCCTTCCTGGAAGCAGAGTCTGGTGTCTTCGGGATTCTTCGTGAGTGAGAGGATGAGCTGGTTGTCGTCGGCGTAGGATACAATGCTGAGCCCATGCTGTCTGACGATGGCAGCGAGGGGGGCCATGTAGATGTTGAAGAGCGTGGGGCTGAGCGATGATCCTTGGGGTACTCCGCAGTTGATATCGGTGGGTTGGGAGAGGAAGGGAGGGAGTCTGATCCTCTGGATTCTGCCGGCGAGAGAGGATTGGATCCATTCTAGGGCGGCTCCTTGTATCCCCGCGTCGTGAAGTCTGGCTGCGAGCGTGCGATGTGAAACGGTGTCGAAGGCTGCGGAGAGGTGTAGAAGGATGAGGGCCGCAGTGTGTCCCTGGTCGAGCAGCATGCGGATGTCGTCGGTGGCGGCGAGTAGGGCCGTCTCGGTGCTGTGGTTGCTGCGGAATCCAGACTGGGAGGAGTCTAGGATGGAGTTCTCTTCGATGAAGGTGGTCAGCTGGGCGTTTACGAGTCGGTCGGTGACTTTGGCGATGGGGGGGGGGGGGGGAGATGGGCCGGTAGTTTTTCAGTTCCATAGGGTCTGCCATTGGTTTCTTGAGGAGGGGTTTAACCTCCGCCTGCTTCCAGCCGTCTGGGCAGATGCCAGATCTGAAGGAGGCGTTGATGGTCCGTCCTAGTTCGGGTGCGATGGCGGCCCTGTGGAATATGTGCGGTGGAGAGGGGTCCGTAGGGGCTCCTGAGTGGGTTTTCTCCATGGTCGCGGTGATGTGTTCGACGGTGGCGGGATCCCAGGTCATGAGGGTTGGCTTATCGGTGGCGGTAGGGAGGGGGGTGGTGTCGGGCGTCTGGTCGCTGAAGTTGTCGTAGAGGACCTTGATCTTAAGATGGAAGTAGGAGCTGAGCTTGTTGCAGAGTTCCTGGGAATGTGTGACGTCTGTGGCTTCGCTAGGGGGTTTTGCGAACTGCTGTATGACGTTGAACAGTTCCTTGGTGTTGGTCGTGTTGGTCTGGACTTTGTCTCTTATGAAGGTCCGTTTGGTTTCTCTTATGCGCTGGTGGTATTCCTTCAGGGCGCTCCTGTGGTTGTTCCGTGCTTCCGTGGTTTTCTGGTTTCGCCAGGTTTTCTCTAGGCGTCTGCAGGAGCGTCTGGCTTCTTGTAGTTCTGTGGTGAACCAGGCGGCCTTCAGAGGGCGTTGTTTGGCGGGGTGGCGGAGGGGTGCAAGCTTGTCAGCGCAGCAGGAGATCCAGAAATTCTGTGGCTGCGGAGTTGGTGTCGGTCGTGGCACTGGGAGGGTTTTGGAGGAGGGTGGTGTTGAGGTGTTCCTCTGTGACCTTGCTCCAGTTCCGTCGTGGCGGGCGCGGGGCGGGCTTGGGTGCGGTGGTGGTGTTGAAAGTGAAATGGACGCAGTGGTGGTCCGTCCAGAGGGGCTGGGTGGTGTGGCTGAAGCGGATGTTTGTCCCTCCCGCGAAGATGGGGTCGAGGGTGTGTCCAGCTCTGTGGGTGGGCGTGTTGACCAGCTGCTTCAGACCGAGGTTGTCGAGGAGAGTGGTGGCGCCGGGTCGTTGCAGTTGTCGAGGTGGAAGTTTAGGTCCCAGAGTAGAATGTAGTCCGTGGAGGTGATGGCGTGGGGTGCGGCGAGCTCAGCGATGGTAGTTGTGGTGCGAGGTCCTGGCGGTCTGTAGATGAGGGTGCCGCGTAGCGTGGTCCTGGGGCTGGTCTGGATCTGGAAGTGGAGGTGTTCTGTGTTGGAGTGGGGGTCACTCGTGCTGGATGTGGAGAGTCGGAGGGGGGTCTTGTGTGCGATGGCGAGTCCTCCTCCTGGGCGGTGGGGGCGGTCCTTTCTCTGGATCTTGTAGCCGTCGGGGATGGCAGTGGCGATGTCGGGGCCGGAGGTGGCGTTGGTCCTGGTTTCCGTGAAGAAGGCGACGTCAGGCGAGAGGGTGTCGATCAGGTCCCAGATCTCTACAGCGTGTCTGTGCAGGGAGCGCACGTTGAGGAGGATGCATGTCAGGGTTTCGGTGGTGCGTGCATCAGGCGGGTCTTCGGCGGTTGTGGGGGCTTTGTCGATGGTGAAGGATCTGCGGCAGGGTCTACACGAGAACTGTCCATGGCTGGTGTTCGGCGAGGATCTTAAGCAGTTGGTGTGTCTTCCGGGATTGAGTGCGTGGAGGGTGGTGGAGTCGTAGCGGTGTGGCCTGGGAGAACCCGGGTTCCTGGCGCGGGTCGCGGACGGCCGCAGACGGGCTTGCCTTGGGCGTGCCTACGGCGCGCCCGCTGAGCGACCGCGGTCGCCATTAAGTATGGGAGGGGGGAGCGGGACCGGCCGTGGGGAGGCGGGAGCGGGAACTGTGTCGGGGTGGGAGGGGCCGCAGGGGCAGCAGCGGCGGTAGAAACGGGCTTAACAACTCGGCAAAATTAAATAATATTCCTTAGTGAGACCGGCGGAATGCAGAATTCAAATACAATACAAAAGAATCACCAAGAGGCAGGGCGGGCTGCAGGCGCGAACCCTGAACAGTGGAGGACTCGAGGCTGCGGCGGTGCTGCTGGGGAGAGTGCTGGCCTGGACCGAAGTCAATGGCCCCACCAGTACCAATCTACCAAGCCGCAGCTGGGGAAAAAGCTCAGAAGCAGATTGGCTTGGCGCCCTCATTTTGGATCAACCCAACCCCATAGACCACCTCAACAAGAACACGACCAACTTCAACTCGATTAAGAACTGTGCGGGCTCCCTCTCGCCCATCAAACCTAGCAAGCAGGTCAGCTGGTATACAGAGGACCTTCAAGGCACCAAATGGCACTGTAAACAGCTACAATCCACTGATGGAGCCACCTACAAGGCTGCACTCGGACATCACCACCAGCAACTAAGAGACACCAAGAAAAGAGTGCTAGTTCAAAGGAATATACAACAGCTGCAAGGAGATCTTCTCGATTGTGAAGAACTTCGACACACCCCCAGACTCTGTCAACATCACCCACTCCCAAGAACTCTGCAACAACCTATCAAACTTCTTCCACAGCAAAATCGCAAACCTCTATGACAACTTCGTACACCGACCATATCCTAGCAAACGCCTCACCAACTTACCCATCACCAACCAAGACAGCCACATGACCAACTGAACAACCCTCACCAGAGACAACACACTGACAATCATGCAGTCCATCTACTCGGGCTCCAACAGATCCATGACCCAACCACGTGTACAACTTGGGAATACCACCAATCGGCACTGCCCTCATTCTCATCATCAACATCTCCATCAAGCCTGCTATTTTCCCAGATGACTGGAAACCTGCAGAATCAGTGCCAAGACGCCCTCTGGCATTTGAGCGCTATACAAATCTAAAATCAAATCAAACGCCCTGCTCAAGATGCCATCAGCCATCCTGAACCAACTGAGCAACTTCTGGCCCATCTCCCTCACTCAGCCAAAGTGATTGAGAAGGTCGTCAACAAACCACTCTTAACCCAACTCGAGATCCACCACCGGCTGGACAACACCGAATCAGGATTCAGAAAGAACCACAGCACTGAAACAGCAGTCATCACAGCCACTGACAACATCCGGACAATCCTAGACCGAGAAGAAACAGCAGCTCTCCTTCTACTTGATCTCTCCATGGCATTTGACACTGTCGCCCACAGCACTCAACAGAAGACTCCACAAGATTGGCATCCAAGGATCCGCACTCAGCTGGATCTACTCCTTTCTGTAGGGAAGAACCCAAAGGGTCAGATTGCTCCTTTCACGTCAGAGACCACCAAGAACCTGATTTGCGTATTCCCTCAGGGATCATCCCTCGGCCCCACCCTGTTCAACGTCTACATGACGCCTCTAGCCAACATCATCCGATCCCAAGACATCACCATTATCTCCTATGGCGATGAGACACAACTCAACCTCTCCCTGATGGACAAGACGACCACCACCAGAACCAACTTTACTAACTCTATGACCATGGTAGCAGAGTGGATGAAGCTCAATTCCAACAAAGTGGAAGTACAGGTCTTCGGAAATGAGACCTCCCCATGCAACTCCTCCTGGTGGACATCGGAGCTAGGACCAACACCCACAGAACATGCAAGAAATCTGGGGATCATACTAGACAACTAGCTCCTAGAGATATACAATTCTAAAGTGGTGAGCTGTTCCTTATATGGGGCCGAACTGTTGGGCTTCGAAAGACTGGAAGATCTTACCACGTCGGAGAACAAATGATGGCACAAGTCAACGCAGTGTGCACCTCCTGCTTCTACATCCTACAAAAGATCTTCAAGTAACACAAGCAGGCTTGACTACAGCAACGCACTCTATGCTGAACTCTCCAAGTAACTCCTACACAGACTTTAGATCATCCAGAACAATGCCATAAGCCTCTTTCTCGACCTCCCAAGCCACACCCACATCGCACCACACCCAAAGGAGCTTCACAGGCTCCCCATTCACAAGTGCAGCCAATTCAAACTTCTCACGCACACATGCAAAGCCTTATTCAACACTGGACCAGCATACTTGAACGGCTGCATACACTTTAGCCAGCCTGCCAGATACCTATGCTCTGCCTCACACTCACTCACACGCTACCTCCGCTTTCTCAGAAGCAGACCAGAATGTCGCTCATTCTCCTCCATCGCAGTCAAAACATGGAATGACCTCCATCAACACATCAGATCCTCCTCCTCGCTTCTTGAGTTCCGCAAGAGGCTGAAGTCCTGGTTCTTCGAAAAACTCTGGGGACCACCCACCTACACTTCTGCTCAAGCGCCTGGATACTCTCACGGGTGATTAGTGCGCCATACAAACCATCATAATATAACATGACTTCTTCTGTTGCTGCAGCAGGGTGGCAGCTGACTGCATTTAATCTACCTCCCGAAGTAGTGGATGTCTACTTGGCAGGCAGGCGTCATTCTACAAATTCTGTGTATGCCACACGATTGGAGAAGTTTGTGGCTAGGGGCTGGCACCTGTAACACAGAACCGTTAAAGGTCAAAATTTCAGATGTGTTAATGTTTGTTTTGCCTTTTGTCCCAGTAAGGACTTGCTTTGGGTCCTGTTAAAGGTTGCCTACAGAAGGTCCTTTCAGTATTCTCTTTTGTTACTGTACCAGCCATCCTTGTTTAAATCACCTTTTGTGATGTGGCCCCAAAGCCTTAATGCCTCAGTGAGATCTCGATCCGGTCCTTACTTTCGTTATATGTACCCAGTTTGATCCTTTACACAACTGTCCCCTGTATATCCTGATTCTGAAATTGTTTTCCTCCTTGTGATCACTTCAGCTTGTTACGTGAGTGAGCTTGAAGCTTTTTCAATTCAACTGCCTTAAATGACCACCTTTGAGAACAAATTGGTGCTACGGACTAGATCGGCCATTCTACCCAAGGTTATGACTCGCTTTCACGTTGGCCAGTCCATCACACTCCTGATGTTCTTTCCTCCACCTCACTCATCGAGTCCATCATTTGTGTTGGACCGCTATAGTATTTAAATGAATTGTCTGAGAAGGAATCGCAAAAGAGTCAAGGCGCTTGTTTTCAATGGAAGAAGTGAGTAAATCGCATGTATTCGAAGGCAACCGTTTTGGTAGTGTCTCTCTCCCCGGGTGCTGGAAAAATGAAGGAGACTGCTGGGAATGCAATCCAGGATGAGGCACTGCAATTAGCCTTGTGGGTATGGCCGTATGCGATCAGGACTGCATCTCAAAAGCAAGTTGCAGTATCTCAGCATCTGCGGTGGGTCCTATTCAGTTAGATACCTAATTGAATTAGGACCCTCTGCAGATGCCGAGATACACAAATCTTAATCATGCTTTATAACCTTTAAAGTATTTTTTTGCCTCTGTTGAAAAATATAATCACATCTACAAAAAGTTGGGGCTACTTGTTGTTGTTTCTTATGTAATGGATTTATTCCTAATTTGTGCCCTTTCGATTGATACCCATTGAGACATTGTTGCATGAAACTGCATAAATACCTTACACATTGCCTGTAAATTAAGCCCAACTGCTTTCATGCCAAACAACTAGAGGGTTAAGCGCTGGTTTATTTAGAGACTTTTGTAGGTCACCCTGACTAGGATTGTGGTTGTTACTTGAGTGGGGGCTCTCACCCATCTCAACTAATAACCCAATTTCTTACAGAAGAGCACTTAGCTTGTACATCGATCGCACAAAAGACCATCGGAGGATGGTCAGCTCCTTGCGGGAGTCTTTGAAGCAAAGAAAGGCATATTGGTGCAAAAGAGGATGCCGAATGTCTGTCCTGACTGCTACATGGGCATCTGTGCACATGTTCATAGAGCACCACTGCCTCGAAAGCCAGGTCTGACAGGAAGGGCATTTTGGCTGTTCGGGCCTGCAGCATATTTTGGTCTGAGTCATTCCACCATCCGGTGAGGAACTGCTTCGGTATCTATCCTAAAGGTGAGAAATCTGCGGATAGAATTAGCCCTCAGAAGTACAAGTTAATTACCTTTGGTAATGCCTTTCAGGTGGATACACTATCTTACCACAGATTCCTGACCACCCTCCAACCTCCCCGCACTTAAGTGGCATCTACATACGGTTTCAGCTGTTACTTTTGTGGTGGAGCAGCATCCACGCAGAGCAACACCGCTCCACCTGCTGGCGTGCAAGGGCTGTGCTTAAAAATCTTCCAGAACCAATCTGGCTCCTGCGATTGAGAGTATTTACCAGAAAGAGGGTTGCTGGAGGTAATACCTTTTTTTTTGTTGTTCATCCAGGCAACTGTTTATTGTGGTGGTCCTAAATTGGCAAGAACATACTTTGGGCCTGCCTTGACCATGTGGTCATCACCTGCATAACTAAGTGCTATATCTCCACCTACAATAAGATATGCCTGAAACCTGTTCAAAAGCCATCAAAATTGTCTGAACCCAAATACCTGTTTGTATTAATATCACCTATTTAGCAGCCGCCTGAGCTGCTTTCCATGATAAAGTGTGACATGTTGATAATACAGTAATATATCTGTTCAATCGACCCATGCTAATGATCCTGTTTGTTGGATCTGTTCTGGTTGTCGCAGCTGCTTTGGCTTACTATGAAGGATATATTGAGTTGATGTCTAGGAGTAAGTACATGCTAGTGACTTCTGTGACTGGTACTATGGCCCAAATTACGATGCTGGTCGGCATTGTTGCGGTAAAGGGACTGGCCGACAGTCTGCAGTCCTGACTGCCAAATTAGGATCCGACCGCCGTGTAGGCGGTCGGAAACATGCCTCTTTGCATTGAGGCTTGTGCTGCGGCCCGGAAAAGGGCAGCAGCACAAGCCCCAATGTCAAAAGGCATATTTTTAAACATCCTTGTGGCAGGCACCTCATGGGGCATGGATGCTTATGGGGGCACCTGTGATGGCCTCATAGCGGAGCCCGCGGAGGGACAGGGGCCCTGCTAGGGCCCCCCTCAAAGTCCTTTTCCGACAGCCTTTCAATGGCGGTCAGACCGCCATTGAAAGGCCGTTGGAAAGGGCCATAGTAATCCCTACGGCGATGCCTGAGAAGGCACCAACCTCATTGTAGGGATTACATTGCGACCACAGGGCCGACAGGCTCCTTGAGCCTGTCGGAACTGCAGCGGTCCGTCCCTCAACCATGCAGTTGTATGTCGGTGGAACAGACACCGATGTGCCGTCTGTCGGTACCACCTACATCCTAATGAATGAATATATATATATATATATATATATATATATATATAATGGCTCTGTTTCCTTTACTTTACCTGAAAGTAAGCACTCATGGGTGGCGTTTTTGAAGATATTTTATTCTTCCAGAAACAAACGCGTTTCGGCGGTCTGCCTTCCTCGGTGTTACTGACTCACCGGAAGCAGCCGTCTTTTCAACAATCATACAAATGCATAACAATCAAAAAGGGACTCAGCAAAATGCGTTTGAGATAAGCGCCATCTTGTAGTATGTGATGTACATATTCTATTCACATCTCAATAGTACATACGCAAATGCATTATAAACAAAGATATCACAATTGCAAGTCACAATCAATTCTGTGATAGAATTCATTACATAATAAAAGCTTATATGAACAGATTCATTATACTTGTAATATACTTTCAATTATAAAAGAGACAAGTTTTCGCCCCTATTCAATATTATGTTAAAATTGATCATGCTGTATATCGGCTAAGCAACACTGTGACATCATAATCAATAGCAATCGATATACGGCATGATCAATGTTTACAAGATGCTTGATTATTTTATTCGCAGTTGGATGCCTCTACCAACGCGTTTCGCCCTGTTCACGGTATGGCTTGAGTAACAATGCTTTCCATTACATATACACACAGCGCGAATAACAGTGAGAGAGGACAAGCACAGCAGAGGAGATCTAGCAAACAAGTTTTATCCGCGCCATTTTGAAATGTCTTTAACATATACTTATGAGCTTAACCCTGCTGCACATACAAAGCATTTTGCTTTAAAATGTATTCTAACTTGAATTAAATTAAATCGCTTTTGCAGTATTGCATTACTGCAGCGAGAGTAGTAAACCGTTCAAGGCAATACATACAGTGTTTACTTCTGCCAATGTTGGCTTATATTTTACACCCAACGCATACGTTGATATATTACCCTCATTGTGTGTCTAAACATCACCTAATTAAAGTCAATGTTGGCCCGTATTGTACGCGTGCATTCTGGATCAACACTGTTATTTGTTTACTGTTGTTTTTTGTTTTTACACAATAGTCCCGCCACAGTGGGCATTGTGTTGTACAAATAACCTCTCATAAATATATGCATATATGCGCCACAAAATTCATTATCATAATGTGAATTTCACCCAACAGTCCTGCCCCAGTGGGCATTGTGTTCTAAAATCACAGCATTTATAGAAATACATTTGTGCATATATGTCTCAATGTTCATTCCTCTGCATACTATTTTGAACAGCTCGTTTCATCTCGATGATTGCGTTCTTTCCTCTCCTACTTCTATTTTGATTTAACCTTTCCCACTGTAATACTTTAATACTCTCACCAGTGAGAGGAATATTACAATATTACAGTGGGAAAGGTTTCATCAAAATATAAGTAGGATAGGAAAGAACGCAATCATGGAGATGAAACGAGCTGTTCGAAATAGTATGCAGAGGAATGAACATTGAGACATATATGCACAAATGTATTTCTACAAATGCTGTGATTTTAGAACACAATGCCCACTGAGCAGGACTGTTGGGTGAAATTCACATTATGATAATGAATTTTATGGCGCATATATGCGTATATTTATGTGAGGTTATTTGTACAACACAATGCCCACTGGGGCGATGTTGTATTCCGCTTTAAGGGTCCGTATATAGGTTTTCCTGAAACATGTCCTTATATAGGCACAATTCGCATTGCCCTTATATAGGCACAAGATCCCAGTCCTTATTTAGGCATTAGCCATGCTGTCCAAATACAGGCATGGTCACTTACATCCGTCACCCTAACGTCACAACGAGTTCTTAGAAACCAGACCCTTAAGCTCTTGGGAGTTCCCCTAGCACAGGATTATTGATTTCTCCAAGAACTCATTTATTATGCATGAACCGCTATACCTTAAGGGTTCATTCCTGACGTCTTCCTCTGCCCGACTTTACGTCAATACTAACATTCCAAGGCACCTACCAGGTATAAATATACCTACCCTTGCCCAAGCAAGTAGGAGGAGACCTCGACTTTAGAGGAGCCCGTGTCCCGGCCTGACGCACTGACCAGAGACGCTGTCATCCCTGCTTGCAGAGAATCCAGCTCCCAGTGTTCTGACTCCCTTCTCGGGGTGTTAGAGTTCGAGATCCGGAAGGAGATTCCCACCTCTCTCATTCTCAAGGTATGGAGCTGACTAGAACCTAGAGGGACTCTTGGCATACTAGACTTGGCATACTAGACTTGGCATACTAGACTTGGCATACTAGACTTGGCATACTAGACTTGGCATACTAGACTTGGCATACTAGACTTGGCATACTAGACTTGGCATACTAGACTTGGCATACTAGACTATAGTATACAATACTATAGAATACTTCACCTACTTCTTACCTTGCACTACACTTAGGTTAGGTACACTGGGGTAGAACTAGTTAGAGAAGCATCTTATGAGTACTCGCATTTTTAGCTTATGTTATTTATGTATATGAATATATGTGTCATAGCTAAAAGATAATGCTAGCGCAGTATTATTTCTTTCTACTGCTTACGCTGTACATTATATATCTCGCATACTGTCTTGTGATCATAACAGCTCATATCTCTTACACGAGAAACAAGACTGTTCAATAAATCCTTTTATTGAAACGCCCGTCTATTCTTCCTGTGTAACTCTGAAGAAACTAAGCATGCACGATTAGCTGAGTGAAACTGTTATCTATTGTTTCCACGATTCTGAGAGTGTTCCGATTCTAAAGGGAAACAAAGTTGTCATGTTTATGCGGTTGCCAGAAACTACTCCCTTCTTGTTTACAAGGAGTTTCTAGTGGCCTCTGAGTTAGCTGGCACAAAGTAATTAAGTTTAATATACTCGATAGGGACATACTGACCTCAGTCCTATGTCAAACCTATAGGGTATATTATTCTAATGCGCAGAGCCTATTAGGGAAATGGGAACTACACTACATGGCGCCCAACGGTTTGGTAAGGCACTAATTTAACGCTAGATACTGAGTAACTCAGTCGTGCTTTTCTTTCAGAGACCCCTACTCACATACTCCATAAGACGTCTGGAGTGGGTAGGGTTAAATATCCGCCAAAGCTAAAACAGTGTTCCAAAATATTGTGCACCTTATCTTTTGTTTCCTTGAAACTTGTTCTACATTTTTCAAAAAACAAATGTCCCTGCACGGGGATAATGACACCGAGAACGGTGTAGCTGCGGCTGACCCAGTCGTAACTGCTTTTAATTTTACAGATTTAAATGAAGCCGATGAGGGTGTTATAAACATCCATCCAAACTTAAGGAGAGCCATCACTCTAAAACTTATGAAACACGGCCTACCACCAAGAGGTGGTAGAGCAGTTTTCGTGATAGAGGCACACGAATCCTTTCAGACAGAGGTATTCTATTCATGGATAGTATTCCCAGAATCAAATCCAATAACAAAACTATTTCACTTCTTTAAAGAAGATGAACCACCAGAGGAATATATTCCTTTCGAGGATATTGAAATTCCACTCACATACCAGGAGCATGATCTCTGGTTTAAAGGCGCCCTAAAACATCACAAAAACATTACCAGGCTCGGTCCACTAGGTAGACCAGGAGCAACATGGCGGATTCTAGCCAGCTACACACCTCATCCTGACATCGATGTAATGTCAGACGAGGAATTACTTACTCAACTACAAGAGTTAATAAAAATTTACAGACAATTAGTCCAATATGTCATGCGGACTTTCACAGTCCAACCACCAATGACCATTCCAAATCAAACCCCGCAACAGGGGAATACACAAAAAATTACTCCACAGACTTTACACGCAGTCATGGGTAAAATGCCCACAAAAGGTGAGCAAATTCCATTCTGGATAGCTCAAAAAATTACTCAAATCGAAGCAGTATTTCCAAATGCTAGCCCTTATGAGAAACACAGAATCCTAACAATCTGTTTACCAATGGGGATCACACCACAACTGGAAGATTGCACCACTTGGTGCGCAGTCTTTACTGCCATCTATACTTACACACATGGTGTTCCGTCAATTGCAGTAATGCCAGATGTCCTGAAACAAATTCAAAACGATTACGGGGCAGAACCTGCTCTGAATTTAGGTATGAAATTACTGAAAAACTTCGACCAGGTCTCAACAATAATATTATCTAATAATAAAGGGGAGGCAGCATCCGTGGCGATCCGCCAACGCTTAAGGGAATTTGATGTAACAGAACATCAACATGAACTACCCAGAATAATAGAACAATCTTATGCAGAATTAGGCAGAGATAGTTTGGGTGGAAAACCTTTGAAGCCAAAACTATCTGAAAGTCCTGAGAAGGACTCTATTAAACAAACTCCTACATCTTCTAAAAGAAGTGGGAAACTAATAAACAAAAGTCAAACGAGACACGTTCTCAATCCCAAGGTAGGTCTCCTCAAAAGGAGCCCTCTGAAAGGCGGTATAACCTCAGGAATAGGGATAATTTAAGAAAACCTGACGGGTATCAAGATACTGATGCACGTTCCTCTCGTACCTTTCAGATATCGTCACAGACATCAGAAAGAAGAGGACGGTCAGATCACAGAGAAGAACCCGTGAAATCCAAAGACGACAAACTCGTTCAGAAAAATAAATCAAAACCTCAATTTACAAAAAAGAAGGTAGCAGGTCTGAAGATCACAGCTCAAGAACGGAGAATGGGCTCAGACAATGCTGGACAGTGCAGCAGAAGTCACAATAGCTCGCCAGAACCTGAAGGAACTTCTGGAGATAGTGGACTTGAATGAGTACATCACAGTAGAGACTGTAGACACCAGGGTTAGTACTCCACAAAAGTTATATGAAATAACACTCCGAATGGAGGGAGACATACCAAGAAAAGTGAAAATACTCTTTTGGGAAAAACTTTCAAGGGGTTATGATATACTTCTAGCAGAAAAAGACTGGCCACCACACTTTGTCAGGGAGTGCCCACATGGTGAGGACATCATTATGCCTGCCTTCTCCAACCATATTCCAATTCACCTAAAATATACTTATGCCAGGAAATGGGCAGTTGCCCAGGCCCCAGCATTATACAAAAATCATGTAGGATGGGATGAGGACTCACCTCGCCACAAAATACATCTAAAAAATGAACCTACTGCACAAAGGCAGTACCCAATAAAGCAAGAAGCTAAAAAACAGGTCAGGGAGATCTTAGATCAACTTGAATACCAAGGGGTGATTGAAACATGCACCTCCTCAATGAACAATCCTTTGTTTCCTGTATCCAAACCAGACAATACATATCGTCTAGTTTTGGATTACAGACACTTGAACATTTGTTCAAAAACATTTGCAGTGCAAAATGCACATAGTACAGCATTAATGAATAACATTGTGCGTAAAAAATATAAAACCACATTGGACATTTCAAATGGTTTCTTTTGTCAAAACATAGCACCTGAAAGCAGGTACTTAACAGCTTTCTCAATAATGGGGACCCAGCGTCAATTTTGTAGACTCCCACAAGGGTTCAAAAACAGCCCGGGGTTATTCTCAGCGAGGGTAACGGAGTTACTACAAATTTATGATAATGAGGCATTGTCATATGTCGATGACATCTATCTGACAGACGATGACCTGGATAGGCACTTGAACAGGGTGAGTACCATTATATTGGGCTTCGCCTCTGAAGGCTATAAGTTCAACTTTAAAAAATCCAGAATTGCCCATCTCAATGTCCTTTTCCTAGGATATGAGCTTTCAAGTGAAGGCAAGAGCCTGGCAGCTAACTTTTTAGAAAAGTGCACGCTGCTCCAACCTCCAAAAACGCTGAAAAACTTACAATCAATCTTGGGTTTCCTAAATTTTGGAAGAACTTGCATTCTAAATTACGCAGAAAGGGTTAAACCTCTCTACGAATTAGTCAAACCTGATTTTTCAACAAAACATTGGACTCAGGAACACACAGAAATCCTGCGTTCACTCCAAGCTAACATGTTAGCAACAAATCACTTACAAACACGCGCAAATACACCCAATTTAGTGATCCGAATAATTTCGGGACAATGCGGATTCACCTACTTAACATTTAATGAGGGTGAAAAAGTACCAATAGCATACAAATCACATTTGTATACACAAGCAGAAATGCGCTTCACTTCAACAGAAAAAAAACTGACAGCAGTTCAAACCGCTGTAGCAAAAGAAAGAGCTCTAGCCCAAGGGAAACACATTGTTGTAACTCCAGTACCAGCCTTGGAGGCAGTCACAAAAGCGAGCATTCCAAATGCAAAAGCTTTACATCCTAGATGGATACAATGGGTTAATTCTCTTGCTGCAACAGATGTTGAATATGTTTTTGATCCTGATTTAAAAACACAAGCGTTCCTGCAATATTAACATGAATGTCCTCTGCCCACTGAAATTTTGCCTCTAGATCAGTATGAATTTATAATTTACACTGACGGATCAGCACAACCCGCTACAGGGAGTAAGCAAGCTTACAGTACAGCGTGCTCAATCGTTAAAGGTCGCATGCAAGATGGTAACTTCAGACCAATGGTCACTAAAACTCAATCTCTAGGAGATTGTACAGCTCAGCGAGCTGAGCTACAAGCATTCAAACTGGCACTTGAAAATACAGATCGCGAATTCCCCACACTTATAGTGTGCGATTCTTTTTACTGTGTTCAGTCGTATAATGAATATATACAAAATTGGCTTGAAAACTGGTTCAAAGATGCAAAAGGTGGCACAATAAAGCATAAAACGCTTTGGGAACAAGTAGTTCAGTTAAGAAACGAACTACCAAACGCTCACGTGATACACACGCTGAGTCATCAACGTGATGGCGTTCACGTTGCAGGGAATTAATTGGCTGATGAAGCCGCAAATGGGGCTGTTCAGACGGCTTCCGTAGCTGCGATCACTCGTTCAAAAACGGGAATAGACAGTGAGATATTGTTGGCTGTCAATGCTTCAAGCAAAGGCAGTGGTGCAGCGTTACCAAAGAAATTTCCACTCAAGTACTCTTATGTAATTGATGCGAACAACGTTGCTTTTGCCCGTATCCCTGGAGTGGGGGATAGGGTAATTCCAAACATGGAACGTAGATTAGGACTAATCCTAGCAGCACATGAAGGGATAGCCTCTGCCCATGCAGGTGTTTCTGCAACAGTACTTTTACTTAAACAAAGATATTGGTGGACTGGCATTAGGAAACAGACCAAAAACGATGTTTTGGAATGTGAAATATGCCAACAGATGAAAGTCTCCACAGTGAAACGTCCTGCGCAGACACCCCTGTTGATTTCAGACAAACCATTAGCTTGTGTTTACCTGGACCACTGCGGTCCCTTTCAAAGGGACGGTAACTATAAATATATAATGGTCGCAGTTGATTCGTGCTCAAGGTTCCTATGGATATGGCCTCAGCTCTCGGCTGACGCTCGAACTGTTATAAAAGATTTGCGAGTCTTTATCGGCACATACGCAATTGGCACACTACATTCTGACCAGGGCCCTGCGTTTAGCTCTCGGGCTTACAAAGAAGCCATGGCCAGTTTGGGCGTAGCATTGCGGTACTCCTCTCCGTTTCATCCTGAGGGAAATTCTGTTGTGGAAAGGAAAACCGGGACATAAAGCAGTCTATAACAGCTAGAGTATTAGGTTCGGGGGATGGGTGGGTCAAACATCTTTATGGGGTCCAACGCTCATTAAATAATTTGCCAAGAAGTTCTCTAGGGGGGGGTCACTCCCATATGAGGTCCTATTTGGGACAAGAATGTGGGTTCCTGATCTCGAATGTAAAGGCACAGTGGTGGACAATAAACCCTTTGATATCAAAGATCGTTTGGCTGTTTTACAGGATCTAAATGAACTAAGATCGAAACAAAGCAACGTGTTCCTGAAGCCAACCACCACTGGGGAAACAGCGGCAGTCCCCGCAAGGCCTGTCTGGATCCCAAAAGTTGGGTATCTAGTCAGAGAGAACATTGCGGACAAGAAGGAATTTGGACCTTCTTACAGACAACCAGTACCTGTCCTAGCCGTCCACGGAACAAGAACAGTACTTCTGCCGCCCCTTGCTGGAAAAAAGGAGAAAAGATTTGTGTCAATCAAGTTCATCAAACCACAGTATGTGGCCAATACCAAATAGTAGGCCTCGTGGACTCCGACCTAGTAGCAGACGCACTCCTCTCGCTACTATCCAAGAGGTTCAGGCTGAAAGACTCATAACAATCGAGAATTCAGCAGTAACAGATGAAGGACTAAGCAACAATGCTATGGAACTCGTCCCTCTTGAAACTCAAGTAACAGTTTGTCCAGATACACCTGTCTACACCAATGTAACAAGTTATCAACTGGTTCCAGCGATTTCAACAAATCCTGATGCAATTTCAACAATTGACAGAACTGCTTCTGGCTATTTCATTAACTTTGATACGTTTTCTGAGGATCCGAGTGAGCCTGAAATTACGCCAGCCCTAAAAAATGTCAAACAAGACCTTTTTCATTTCCTGAAAGAGACTTATCTGGTTTCACCATGGATTGAACTATGGATTATTTCTGGAATATTTTTCTTTCTGCTTTGGCTAGCTTTGGTTATGACTGTCAGCGTGCTTATAAATGGCAGTTGCATCCATATGGACACTGAAAGTAAAAATGTGAACTTACTTTTAAAACCACACGTCATCCCATCATGAAGCAAGAGACTTGTCAGCCGTTCCTGTACAGGATCGTATAGTGTGGGACAAAACCGATTTCGATATATTCGGCCCGATGGAACTTCTGAACATTCCACATTTATTTAAAATTTCATTAAGTGATTTTATTACCTCCAGTACCTATTCTGATGATTGGGACTTTGAGACTGTAAATGACATGATGTCTGATCTAGAAAGGTCTGCTGCATTCTCCAACAATGAATATTTAGAGGGTTCATCAGACTATGAACAGCTTTATTGTTACAACCACTATGGTCATCATTTCTTGCATAAATCTGCAACGCCTAGAAATGTGTTTGTTTAACCAATGGGAACATTGTCCTACACCACCAAGGGGTAGTTCAAAAACGTTTGCTAAAAAGTTTCCATATTTTTCAGGGTACAATACATCTGATCCAGAAACGTTTTACTATAAAAATGTAAACAAAAAAGGTCAGAAAATTGTTAACTAATACAAAACAGATTTATTCTGCAGCCTTTATTACCCAACTGTCTAGACATGGATTTGACTTTTGGAAAGACACAGTTGACACACAATCATTCTGGGGTTCTAAAGATTGGCAAGTACAGGGGCTAGAAGCTTTGTTTAGAGCATGTATCATCCCTCCGCAAATAATGTTTTTGATTGGCTCAAGCGTTCCGTCCATCATCCCCTTTTGTATCGCTTTGTTCGCCCTAAGTTGGCGGGGGTATGCCCAGACGTGGGTCCCTTGCTCACTTTGCCACTGGATTCAAGCAAGCCTGGCTGATGACGGCTGAAATGCCAGAAACCGGTCCTAGGATGCTTGTTTCCGGTCCAGGGAAGACATGGCTTTGCAGTTCGGGCTGGACTGTTCCCATGAGGCACAGGGTCAGACTGATTTGCATATGGCCATGTCTGAACTGGGGTGGTGGAGTGAGCTAAAGAATGATGATGGATTAAACCCAGATCAGTTGACTGGGGGTGAGTGTTTGATTGGCTCAAGCTGTTCCGTCCATCATCCCCTTTTGTATCGCTTTGTTCGCCCTAAGTTGGCGGGGTATGCCCAGACGTGGGTCCCTTGCTCACTTTGCCACTGGATTCAAGCAAGCCTGGCTGATGACGGCTGAAATGCCAGAAACCGGTCCTAGGATGCTTGTTTCCGGTCCAGGGAAGACATGGCTTTGCAGTTCGGGCTGGACTGTTCCCATGAGGCACAGGGTCAGACTGATTTGCATATGGCCATGTCTGAACTGGGGTGGTGGAGTGAGCTAAAGAATGATGATGGATTAAACCCAGATCAGTTGACTGGGGGTGAGTGTTTGATTGGCTCAAGCGTTCCGTCCATCATCCCCTTTTGTATAACATTGTCCTACACCACCAAGGGGTAGTTCAAAAACGTTTGCTAAAAAGTTTCCATATTTTTCAGGGTACAATACATCTGATCCAGAAACGTTTTACTATAAAAATGTAAACAAAAAGGTCAGAAAATTGTTAACTAATACAAAACAGATTTATTCTGCAGCCTTTATTACCCAACTGTCTAGACATGGATTTGACTTTTGGAAAGACACAGTTGACACACAATCATTCTGGGGTTCTAAAGATTGGCAAGTACAGGGGCTAGAAGCTTTGTTTAGAGCATGTATCATCCCTCCGCAAATAATGTTTTTGAGTGACACTGTGCAACAAACGTCTTGCCTTGGTTTAGCCAAGATCAAAGACATGAATACACCTTCTGTACCAACACCTGCAAGTAATAGCACTACACAGGGAGCGGTCACAGTTGACACAATACTACAAAACAACAGAACAGATCCTGATTGGAAAAACTGGTTACTCTGGCCCACAGACACAAACATCTGTCAAGAAAGATTCCTGAATAGAAGACAGGGCTTTACTATCCATAGACCAGACCCACGATATGTTCAACGACAACATCCGGGGGTAGTAACAACATACAGTGTAGGAAAATTGTGCCTCGACTGGTTACAAAAATCTACACTCGAGGATGTGAAACAACACTTATCTTTACTTAAAGAAGACGCAGACATTAGGGAATTCTTGCTAGGACCAAGAAAACCGCGTCAAAAACGTTTCATATATGCCAGCATTTATGCTGCTTATAATGAAGTATGGAAGGTTTCACAGGCAGAGGCCGCAGAACGAATACGTGAGCTTGATCATATTAACTTGGAGAAATCTCTCTGTGGTCGACAATGGGTTAACAACTTTGTCATCCAGAATTTATTCATTGGACAACATTGTATCCTCTGCTATTGACATACTGGAACAAGATTTAGCCATGTTACAACAAGGCCAATCTCAGTTACTTTCTATTATGTTATTAGGCTGGACGCTGCAATCTTTGCCTGCGGGCTATGTGCCTTGGCGTTTTATCAACACGTCGTCTCTGTTTGCAGAATACAATCTAACGGATAAACAGATCGAACTGGCACAAAGGGGAGCAAAGTATACAGTGCTGAGCATTGAAAAACTGGAAAAATTACCATTTACGGTAGCAGAAAAACCAGCTACAGAATGGCTTATCCATGGCAAAATCACTCTGCCTGTCACTACTTTTCAGTTTCAGTATTGTCTCAAACAAATGCAAGCAGGCAAATATGAAAGGTTGGGTAAAGAATACATTAAGACATCCTGGGATTTACCTTACGAATACAGATATTGGTGTGGGGATCGTGAAGTGTTTCTAAGCGGTACACACTGTGAAAATGCACTAAGCGGTTCACTCATATGTCAGGACATTTCTTTACACGGGGTTTGTAATGGTTCTGTGGCAAATTTGTCCTGCCACCAACAGGGTACACCAGCTACTGTGATTAATCCAACATTTGGCCAACTTTCTAACGGGAGTTACCTCATGTTGAATGATCAGAGTTGCTGTGGCATGTTGCCAGGCATCCCATATCTGGTAACGGTCGACTCCAGGGTTACTTGTTGTATGCAAGTATTGTTCCCCCCAATAGACCCAGTCAGGGAGTCGCCTCTATGGCCTTCATTGAATGTTTCTTTTTTACGTTTTGATACTTTAAGCAGAATGAAAGCCATGCTTTTGCAACAGACCGTGCCTTTGACCTCGGCCAAAGAAATCTATGATTTACAAATTGCAAGGACTTCGGCTGAGATACAGGCTTTAATTCGTACAAACTGCCCTATATATTTCGTAGAACTGATGGGACGTATCTTAAACATGTCTGATACGAGCGGAATTGTACATGTATTTAAGACCATCTGTTCAGGACTGGTAACACCTTTCCAGGCAGTCCTCGGAATCATTCCAAACTTCGCACGTTCGGTGTTTGGTGGTGTGCCATTAATTCTAGCACTGGTTGCGGGAATCCTGTTTTTATTCCTACTACTACGCTATGGCATGCCTATCCACCGGCGTCACTCCCAGCAATTTGGAGAAAGCTGTCCTATAACGGATGTGCCGTGAGCGCATAGTGCAACTTTTGGGCATACCTCGTCTACGGGAACTTAATACAACATAGTTTCTGTCATTTAGACCAATCTGGCAAGATTGCATCTTACCTGTTCTACGCTGCCTGCTTTGCGGTGTAGAATGCGTGCTAGACACCTGTCTAACACTCCCATCAGTCATGCCAACGGATATCGATACTCTGCTGGACCCGATAACGGCCCATGCTCTATGTTGTCCCCAAAGGCTACCAATCCTGATGACGGCATTCCTTGAGATCTCACAGACGCTTCCTAGTGCTGCTGAGGTACGAAATGGATCAACAGGCACACAGGTAACAACTGACACGAACATTGCTGCGGCATCCTATGCTGAGGGCGATGCTTCACATCTCTGTGCAGTCAACCTTCTAAATGAGGTATTCCAACTGTCCACGACATCGGTAGACGATCTTATGTCTACAGAAATAGATGATTTCATGTTTACACCAGACCCATACACTGACTTTGATTCGGCTCACAGTGTACCAGGGAAGCAATGAAATTTGGCCTCCATATTTTCAAATCAGAACAAAACTTGGAACTCTTCCTAAAATTGAACTTTTTCTTTTTTTCTATTTTTTTGAAAATACATGGCACTTCAATCTGCTTGCAGTAGAACTATTCATATAAAACGGACTTCTTTGAATACTTCCAGGGACACATTGTCACCTTATTTACCACAATTTCATTTAGTACCATGATATGCAATGGCTTTGATTTTTGAAAACTTGTCAACCATTTTCATCATATGTATATATTTCTGTTTATTCATTCATGTTACATTTTACTTATGATGTATGCCTAGAATGAAAAAATGCTTTAAAATGTACAGTACCTATTGCATTACATGTTTAGCAACAGTTTTTAAAACTTCTTTTAATATGCTTTTAGAAATGTTTTTAGCAACATGTGGTACTCAGTTTAATGTTTAGCATTTAATGTTTAGCATTTAGTATTATCGTTCATTCGAAAGTGGAGTTGGTGTTGTATTCCGCTTTAGGTGTCCGTATATAGGTATGCCTGAAACGTCCTTATATAGGCACAATTCGCATTGCCCTTATATAGGCACAAGATCCCAGTCCTTATTTAGGCATTAGCCATGCTGTCCAAATACAGGCATGGTCACTTACATCCGTCCACCTTAACGTCACAACGAGTTCTTAGAAACCAGACCCTTAAGCTCTTGGGAGTTCCCCTAGCACAGGATTATTGATTTCTCCAAGAACTCATTTATTATGCATGAACCGCTATACCTTAAGGGTTCATTCCTGACGTCTTCCTCTGCCCGACTTTACGTCAATACTAACATTCCAAGGCACCTACCAGGTATAAATATACCTTCCCTTGCCCAAGCAAGTAGGAGGAGACCTCGACTTTAGAGGAGCCCGTGTCCCGGCCTGATGCACTGACAAGAGACGCTGTCATCCCTGCTTTGGGAGAATCCAGCTCCCAGTGTTCTGACTCCCTTCGCGGGGTGTTAGAGTTCGAGATCCGCAAGGAGATTCCCACCTCTCTCATTCTCAAGGTATGGAGCTGACTAGAACCTAGAGGGACTCTTGGCATACTAGACTTGGCATACTAGACTATAGTATACCATACTATAGAATACTTCACCTACTTCTTACCTTGCACTACACTTAGGTTTGGTACAATGGGGTAGAACTAATCAATCAATCAACACTTTATTGTTTAAGTTAATTAAAACCATAACAATGTCATGAGGGATCAACAGTTTACAAACATATAAATGATTTAAAATATAAAAAAAGAGCATGTTACTTATTTTATCCTAAAAGCTAGAGACCATATCCTTATCATGATTCTATATCGTAAAATTGTTGACGGAATCGCAGTTTCATCAGATTAAAAAAAAAAAAAACGTTTAATATTTTAAAATTTCAATAGGGTTGCTAGACATTACTGGATTGGGAGTGTCTGATTCTGTCAGCCATTTGGTTTTTTCATAAAGTAATACAAATTTCATCATTTTACAGGTCAACTGAGGGTCTGTTGTACCGAGTCCTCTGATGATGGCCGATCTGCAAGTTCGAATGCCTCTGTCATTAAAAATCTTTTTTAGGAGCAATATGCGGTTCGATTTTAAGATGGGGCAGACACAAATGAGGTGATAAAATCTTGCCATGCTGCACCACATAAGCTACATGTTTTCACACCTTTATACTTCCATGCTGGTTGATCGGCCAAACTTGGTAATACCCCAAATCTAATCGCCATTAGCTTTCGTTTCAAGTGGGACGAATATGTTGTACTGAGGTATTCCGCCGGTCGAAGTGATGTATAAGATTGGAGAACCATCCAAGCATGGGATCTTTTGGCTAAGGTGCGTTTATCTTCTAATGATGATTGTAGCTTAGCCGCTTTGTTTGTTATTCTACGGAAGACTTGGAAGGAGGGATTCTGCGCCCAAAGTTCAGTTGTCTTGGTTTCCTTCAGTGCCATTTTCAGGAATTTGCCGTAACTTGAGCTTGGATCATCTTCCTGGGCACGCCACAGAACATCATTTAAGATATTGGATCGGTTCTGCCAGAGTTTGTACCAGGTTTTAATAGCGGCATATTTTCTCCCTATCTCCTGTTGGATAAGGCCGAATTCCAGTTGGACCTGGGCCGGGGATGCGTTCTGAGGTACACTAAAGACTTTTTTATAGGTCTTTGTTTGCAGCGAGTCTAGGAGTTTTGCGTCCTTGCCGTTTAACACTATGCTTGCATAGGATACTGTAGGTAGTAGTTTCGCGGCCATCACTGCTATTAGTGGCTTAAAGGAAGGACCCTGTAGTTTTTTTGCAAGGGCACAGAATGCATAAATAAGGCTGTTTCCTTTTTTTCCAGATATTGTTTCTGAAATTGGAAATTTAATTGATTATCTATATATACCCCCAAGTATTTATAAGTGCTAACTATTACAAGGCTCGTTTCTCCCAGCTTGAATTGATACTGATGTCGCGGACAATTCGCGATTGACATAGTTTTTGTGATGTTAATTTCCAAGGCATTAGTCTTAGCAAACATTAATAACTCATTAAGTGCTCTCTGTAGGCCTATTCTAGTTAGACTAAGCAGGACTATGTCGTCTGCATACGAGAGATGCGTTATGGGCAGTGTAGTCAGGCGCGGAGGGTGTGTATTTGCCTGATCCAATCGTGAGAGATCTGCCATAAATAGATTGAATAAATGGGGGGCTAATACACAGCCTTGTTTTAATCCGATCTCTGTTTGTATCTTCCTGGACAATTTTGTGCCATTTGCTATTTTCACACGGACCAACGTGCATGTATACAGTTGTATTATGGGTCGTAATATTGTTTCCGGGAGACCCAATTTCTGTAATTTACTCCATAACAGACCACGATTCACCCGGTCGAACGCAGCTTTGAAGTCTATGAAACATAGTTGTAATTTTCTTTGGCGTTTGCACTTGTCCGCTATTGTGGCAAGGGCTAAGATATTTGTTGTGGTGCCACATCCTTTGCGAAACCCTGTTTGGTTGAATGGAATCAGCCCCTTTATGTTGGACCATTCTACCAAGTCCTCCAGGATTAATGATGCAAAATATTTTGCTTCAACATCAATTAGAGCGATTAGCCTATAGTTTGCCGGGTCCGACCTGTCACCTCCCTTGTAGATCGGGTTGATGATTGACCCTTTCCAGCTCGGGGGAAGGGCATTTGTTATACCAATTTCGTTATAAAGGCCTGTTAACGGTGTTGCCCAGTAATCTGGATCGCTCCTGAAGATGGCCTGCGGGATGCCGTTTGGGCCAGGAGCCCCATCATTGCGTCCCAGTTTTATTATTCTGGATATATCTTCTACTGTGTAGTGCTGACTTGCCAGGACTAGTGATAGGGCTAGGATGATACCGAGATCATGTGGTCCAGGGGAATTTTTCCCTAAGAGTTTAGGCTCCAGAGATTTAATGTTATTTTCTGTTTCACTTTTAGGGAATGGTGAGTGGTCTTCAAATATTTTAATTAAATGTACTACCCAATCAGTCTCTGTTACAGAGGCATTATTTATTACTTCTTTTGATCTTGTTGTACCATTTACTAGTTCCCAGAAGAGCCTGTTATTTGTTTGTTTAGCACAAGAAAGTAGCTTTGTCCAGAATATCTTCTGTTGTGCTTTCTGGTCCTTCCAGATTTGCTTTTTATACTGTTTCCTGATATTCTTTATTTTCTCCCAGGCGTGATTTGGGACTTTCGGTGTCTTGTTTTTCCTCACCACCTTTCTCCGTTCTTTTCTTAGCAAATAGGACTTACTGGAAATATTTGTGATGGGGTTAAACCTCATTTTCTGTGCATAATAAATTTTAGGTGCTTGAATTAATAATTTGTTGGTGAAGGTGAACCAATTCTCTACTGAGTTGTTGCCGGGAATGATCTTTGTTTCAATTATTTCTTTTGCTAGCAATATTAGTTCTGGCAGCGTTTCTGATGACCATCGAATACGTTTCAGATTGGTTGTGGTCAGTTGACCCATCTCAATGGGAGCTGGCCGATGTTTTGATGGCTTGCTTCTAATTCAAGTACCTGATATGAATGGTCACTTCGGGTTGAATACTTGATAATATATTTCCCCACACGCGCAAGTAATGGAAGCGTTAGAATTGTATAGTCTAAAATTGACTGAGTGTGAACACCCTGATAAGTCCATCGCGGAGGCGTTTCATCTTTTGTTCTACCATTTAATACACGCAAGCCGAGATGTTCGAAGGCTAAGACCAGCTTTTGCCCGTTCAAATCATGTCGTTTTGTTGTAGAGGATGATTGTAAGGGAACTGACCATAGCTCATTAGTCGCTGTTAATTGCTCATCTTCATCTGGTGTATAAATTAAGTATGAATTAAAATCGCCAGTTATTATCTCCCAGGCTGGGTTTTCAAATCTGATTGAAGTGATTATCGACAGCAGTTTTTCACACTGTGACTCTTTTTTCTAGCATTCGGGTGCAAGTAGAGGTTAATTAATATGACTGTTGTTGTCTGGTTTTTGGGCCCTTGGTCCATTTTAATTACTTGTAGGTCTAGTGTCGTACTAGGTAACTGTTCAGTTTTAATATTTAGTGCCGTTAATATATATACTGCTAGGCCACCCTTTGGCCTTCCATATTTATGAGTTCTAGTTGCCGTTACATAGTGGAGTGTGTAATTGGCCACGTCCTTGCACTCCGTCAGCCATGTTTCTTGGAGTGCGATAATATCATAATACTTCCAGTAAGTCGGAACAGTGTTGTCCTGTAATTCTCTTTTTGCACTTGCAATATTCCAGGATAGGAGTTTTACGCTATTATAGTTGGTGCTTTTTCCCTTTGTGGCAAGTCATTCTGTTTTCTGGCCATTTAGAGCTGAGGCCATCCAGTTCCATTTATTGGTGTCTTGTGGAGTTTGTCTGTCCATGATTTCTTCAGAATGGCTTGTTTTTCCCCTTGCATTTTGTAGTACTGAGTACACTGGGATGTTGTGTTCCTCTATATTAAGTTTCTTTGGTACATTTAGTAGAGGTGAGGGATAGCGTGGCTTCGTTGGTCTTGCCATTGTAATGCCCCATCCTTCAAACTCTTGTCTGGCATTCATTATTAAAGACACTATTTCATCATTTTTCCAAGTCGATAGTGTTTTTTCCTTCCCACTGTGTTTTTTTCTTGAGAAATAAATTGAATTGACAATAGGTCTGTGGTGGTCAGATGCTTTTAAAGTAGGAATTTCGGTTATAAGTCTCAATATATTCCCTCTATTGAGGAGGTCTTGTTGCCCCTGAGAGATGTAGTGGGGAGTTAATATGATCTGCTTATTCCAAGTGTTTTCTTGATTTTTGTCCGGTGTTATTACTGTCGGGGCTGAGTGTTGTAATACCTCTCTGTAATTGATTCCAGCTCTATCACCTATTTGCATATTGATTTTGATTGTGAACTTTTCCTTCGGTGCATCTTCTTTTGGAGGGCTTCTTTGCTCCATCTCAGGGCTGCCCTTTGTTTGCACTAGATTATTCATAATTTCAAATTGTCGCTTCACAAGAGTCGGCTCCGATGCGCATTTTATTTGCTTCTGTCTTCCTTTGTTTTCTGTACTGGTGTCATCTCGGGTTGTACTGACAACTTCCTGCGTTACTTGGTTTACAATTATTCTGTCTTTATGTTCTTCCCGACTTATACGTCGGGTTTTCTGATTTGTTCCAGATTTGTGTTTGTGTTGCAGCTGAAGCTTTCTTATTTTTACTTCCAGTGGTTTGCTGTCAATAGATGCTGTTTGTATTTGTGTTTGGTTTGTCTGAATCATATCGATTGATTCGTCTGTTTGTAGACTGTGACTTAATGAGGTTGACGAGGTGTGGTGTCCTTGTTTTTGCTCTTCCTCTACTATAATCCTCTGTTCAGAAAGCGTACTTGGCGTTTCTAGACTTGTTTGTAGTTTTTTTGTTTCAAGATATGAAACCATTTCCTACTGGTATTAGTATCTTTTGTTGTATTCTGATTGTTCTTTCTAGATTTCCTTGCTCGTTTCCTCTGTCTCTTGGTTTGCAAGCATGTTTCTGTATGGCCTTGGCCATCTAGTAAGGCCGGAAGCGGATTTACTTGGCCCATATCTTTATCTACCATCCTTGTCCCTTCACTAATGTTCTTTGGTCGGTCGGTTGTGAGCAGTACCTTTGGTGGTTCTTTCCCGTGATCACTGATGTTATTTTTGAGACCTGTCCCTCTATTCGAGGTCATTGACGAATCTGATGTAATCAATACATTTGATTGACAAAGGGAGTTTGTTGGTTTGACTTTGGTGACTTGCTTGTAAGATTTGTACTTTTTGTCCGATAATCGCCACTCTTTTGCCTTTCCTTTAAGATGCTTGTTAGGATTGCTGGTACATTACTTAGCTTATCGATTATTGGACCACATGCACAATCTTTGCCTGCTACTGTGTTTGTTGCTCGCTCCTTGATTATCAAGTCCACTAATGTTTTCAATTTCGTATTGATTCCTACGATATATGAGGCTATTATATTCATCAGGTCAATCTGTGTGTCTAACTTATCCGATTGCATATTAAGTACTGTTATTGTGGTTTCTAGCACTTTTAACAGCGATGTATATGCTGACTGATGGATCCCCTCTTTTATTTCCGGTGCGGACCCTCCTCCGCTTCTATCTCGTTCCTCTGCTTTATCTGCTGCTATTATATTTTTCTGTGAAGGACTTGTCGGTGGAGCTAGTTTGCAACTGTGGTGTCGGATCTTGATCTTTTCTCTTCACATTATAACTCATTTTGCTCTGGGTTTGAATGGGCTGTTCCAGTGTACTTGATATTTCAATTAATGGTTTCGAGTGTTCTATTTCTTTTTCGCTTGTTTCTTTACTCTTTTCGTTCTCCGATTAATTAAGAGTTTTAGCTTCCAACGCCTGCAGAAGGTCAGTATTGCTTGATAGTGATATTGAACGCAGCCATGAGCTATTATGCTGGGTATTTGGAGATTGAAGATTATCTGATGTTTCCAAATGTATTTCTTCTGACATTTGTTTAAATGAACCTAGATTTAATACTGATTTTGGTGTTGAGTGTGGATAGTCAGAGGCATGGACTTGTGCCTGTATCACTAACCGGCTGCTGTTTGGTTGATCGTCTGCGGTGGCATTTTCTTTAGTTTCGATAACCTTCTGTGTGCTATTATTCTCCATACTATTAGACTTTGTTCTTAAATGACTTTTTTGTGGTGTCAAGGGGTTCGGAAGACCCTCCAGTTGTCCTGTTTCTGAAAAGATGGCTGTCGTTGGATCTTTTAGAAACATGAACTTCTTATTAGGGGTCAATTTTCCAAATATAGAATACTGTAAAGGAATTAGTAGGCTTGTCTTTTCTTGAACTGATTTTCTGGGTGATTCATCTATCTCCTTGGATTTCTTGGAACCTTGTTTTGCTGTTTTTTGTGCCAGTTGCTTTCTGGGTCTCCCTGACCTCATTTTTACCTTTTGTTGCCGTTTTGTTTTTCTTCTTTATGCCCAATATTAGGCTGTATGGGGCGATTACGATAGTTGTTTTCCTCCCTGAAGGTACAGGTTGTTTATCGGAAATTTTCACCCAAATTTGGAACTACCTGCTTTTTTATTTTTATTTTTTGACGCCACTTCGGCAACCAAATCCGGGCAAGCCTGCCAGACTCCTGTCCTTAGTTGTGCTCTTTGGGTTCTTTACTCTTTACTCTTTGCACTGTCTCCAAAAGGTGGGGGTGTGGCCTGTTTAGTTGTACTGGCCACCTTCTTTTTTTCAGGGCCTCCGTGTACTGCTAAGCAATACACTCCCCCACACTCCCCGTACAGTGGTTTGACGGCACCTGCACAGCTGTACCCCCTCAGAAACCACTGCCACCGGTATTGCGTGCTGTCGGCTAAAGGCTGTGTGCTGTAGGGTGTGGGCTGTGGGCAACTGGCTTTCAACTGGGAACTAAGAACTGGGAGACACAACTCCAGGTCCAACTCCGACTCCAGCTCCAGCCCAGGAGGGTCGGGAGGGTCACGGCCGCTTCTACCGCAACTCGCTCAGCCCCCCTGCCGCCTGCTCATGGAAGCTGGGGGGCCAAGTGTCGACAATATCCGCGCCGGGAGCTGTGAGGCTTGAGACGTCCTTCTCAGCGCAAAAACACGGGGCTCAAAATAAAACGTTTCCCCTTCCCATCCACCGTGCCCTCCCCTTACTTCATTAGGGGGGAGGGGGGGAACTTCCTATGTCACTCACCGCTGGCCACGAGTCCCAGGCTGCAAGCACAGCTATCAGCAATCAGCTATCAGCGGGCTATCAGCAAGCTGCAAGGATAAGCCAGCCGCTGACCGCCACCCGCCAAATCCCTCCGAGCGCGGTTGCTTTTCACTCGCTCTCCACTTCACTGAACATTTCGCTCGACCCCACTTACGAGTGGCAGGCTTGCAGGGGGAGCAAAAAAGGGAAACCAAAGCCGTAAACTGGCTCCTCAGTTTAGCAGCGTTTGGCAGAGGTTTTCTTAGAGCGGCCGCTCTCGGCGTTATCTCGGCATTATCGGCGGCTTACTGCTCCTCGCACACAGTCAGCTGAGCGCAAAAGCAGGACTGGACTGCAGTCAGGACAATCATTACAGAAGAGAACCAATAGAATATAGATCTGTGCAATCCTTGTCTGCAATTCCAGGTGTCTTATAGGTGGCGGGATGAAGGAGTCAGGGGCTCCAGGGCAGGCACACATTTAAAAACCCAACGGTCCGGTTCCTTCCCCTCTCCAGATTGACCCTTGTTCTCCTCCTCCAGACCTGTGTTGGATTTCCTGTACTCTTCAAGGTACCACTGCTTCGCCGCCTCGCCCCACTGGACTCTACGCTCTTCTGCCGCACCAAGTGCTTATGTCGGCCTTCCGTGTAAACCGAGTCTTCTGGGTTCTCTTTCTTTCCTCTTGCTTTTCCCATTCGCTGTTCTCGTCGCCGGCACACTTCCAAGATGGCGGCCCTAAATTCTCGCGAGGTTCTCTGACAAGATGCGGTCTAGTTTAACGGTCTACACTGACACTCTCCAAGATGGGGTAGAACTAGTTAGAGAAGCATCTTATGAGTACTCGCATTTTTAGCTTATGTTATTTATGTATATGAATATATGTGTCATAGCTAAAAGATAATGCTAGTGCAGTATTATTTCTTTCTACTGCTTACGCTGTACATTATATATCTCGCATACTGTCTTGTGATCATAACAGCTCATATCTCTTACACGAGAAACAAGACTGTTCAATAAATCCTTTTATTGAAACGCCCGTCTATTCTTTCTGTGTAACTCTGAAGAAACTAAGCATGCACGATTAGCTGAGTGAAACTTATCTATTGTTTCCATGATTCTGAGAGTGTTCCGATTCTAAAGGGAAACAAAGTTGTCATGTTTATGCGGTTGCCAGAAACTACTCCCTTCTTGTTTACAAGGAGTTTCTAGTGGCCTCTGAGTTAGCTGGCACAAAGTAATTAAGTTTAATATACTCGATAGGGACATACTGACCTCAGTCCTATGTCGAATCTATAGGGTATATTATTCCAATGCGCAGAGCCTATTGGGGAAATAGGATCTACACTACAGCAGGACTATTTTGTAAAAACAAAGAACAAAAAACAAATAGCATCATAGTGTTGATCCAGAATGCAAGCGTACAATACGGGCCAACATTGACTTTAATTAGGTGATGTTTAGACCACAATTAGGGTAATATATCAACTTATGTGTTGGGTGTAAAATATAAGCCAACATTGGCAGAAGTAAACACTGTATGTATTGCCTTGAACTGTTTACTACTCTTGCTGCAGTAATGCAATATTGCAAAGACGATTTAATTTAATTCAAGTTAGAATACATTTTAAAGCCAAATGCTTTGTATGTGCAGCAGGGTTAAGCTCATAAGTATATGTTGAAGACATTTCAAAATGGCGCGGATAAAACTTGTTTGCCTAGATCTCCTCTGCTGTGCTTGTCCTCTCACTGTTATTTGCGCTGTGCGCGCTGTGTGTATATGTAATGGAAAGCATTGTTACTCAAGCTATACCGTGAGAAAGGCTAAACGCGTTGTTAGAGACATCTAACTGCGAATAAAATAAACAGGCGTCCTGGTAATTTCTTTGAAAAAAGGAAATCTGTTTTGAAATATATATGATTCATAACGCAGGAGAAATACTTAGTTAATGAAGCGGAGAGTTCTATTTTGTTTCTCTAGTGATGAGTTAAGCTGCACCTGTGTGTTTCTTAATTATACTATTTTCCGAATGAAGAAACTGGGACGGAGAATAAAGGGTTAAAGTTACAACAGTGAACAGCTTATACTATTTTCTGATTTGTTTTAGGTCCGTGAGTACATTTAAACAAAATCACAAAAAAAGACAAAGTTTTATTTCAATTGTGATGCAAATTCAGTTTGAAAGAGAAATATGTGGCAGAGTGTATTCATCAGTTGTGTTGGAGGTGTACCTGTCCATACAATCAAACATATTTGCATATATCTAAAAATTACATCTTTATTTTACATGTAATTTTGTGTATGTCTGCTTTTAGTACCTGGAACAAGAGAAATATACCCTCCAGAGAGAAGTTGAACTGAAAAATCGGATGTTGGAGAGCTTGGGTTCTGAATATGAACATTCAAAGCAGCAGCAAAAATTGAACCAGGACAATCTTAAGGAGCAACTTGAAAGGAATCATGAGCATGAAATTCGCAGTCTTAAAGACCAGGTTTGGCTTAGGCGCTTGGAATTTCTTATTAACTTTGATAATTCTAGAAATGGCTCTATGCTTTTTGTAGGCTTTTTAGCAGTGCTGAAATATTTTTTTCCTTTTTATGCCCGCAAAAGTGCTCCACATAAAGTAACAATCTATTTTGTGCTTTTTTTCCAATTGAAATGTGTGTGAAAATATCAAGTATGGAGAAGTGTGGAAGCTGCGAAATGTTTACTTTCAGTTGTTAAAGCTAGAAATAAATGACAGAAGGTGAGATTGGGGAAAAAATACAACAATTGAATGATTCTGGGAACTTTTAATGTGGGCCATTCAATGTCTGAAAAACGTTTGGAATTCCCATTTAAATTTACTTGATGGTTATGGTATACATACGTTGTAGCATTATATCTGTGTAAAGTGTATCTAACAAGTACAAATTTAAACTGAAAACAATGTAAGTATCTTATATCTGTGTACGTGATGCTGGACTGTTTTATGATTTGTCTGAATGATGCTTCTTTAGTGTCATTGTGTTTTCAAGAATCTGAGTGGTTGTTGGAAAATGTGTTTCTCAGAATCTCCCAACTAGTAATTTTGTGTAATAAGTGCATATTCCTGCTGTGGAGTTTTAGGTTCCATTTCAGCTGGCGAGTTATAACCTCTATTTCTTCTAACTTCAAAATCTTTTGAGGTGTCCAATTCACTCTGTGGAGGAGGCAAAATGGTTCCTTCTTGAATAGGCAGGTTTTACAGTACTGTAAGGTGTATGGATTGATACTTTACTTCTTTGATCTGCGACCTCTGCAAGTTTGTTCCCTGTAGTTCCTTAGGCAATTCAAAGTCCCAATTCATGGTGTCCAGTGGCAGCCAATACCACAACAAGACTTCTTTCTTCCTTGAATTCGCTTTTAGCAATTTGTAGTGTTCTGCCTTATGTATGCACTCTTCATAAGTATTATAAGAATGTATTTACTTGTATGATACTCTGTGGGTCTGTCTGTTCTATTGTGGAATGCGGCGTCTACATGGTTCTTTGGGAGACTGTTTGGCAGTTTAGAGCGTGAACATTGCCTGGAGCGGTCTAGGGCCCTTCACCGCATTTTGAGTCTTCAATAAATTACCTCGTTTCAACAAACGGTGTCTGCCACTTATTACACAATTGTTCTTCCAACTCATTAGTGTTTCCATTCTTAGCAGTCAAAACTCTGGACCAGCTTTTTAATTGGGGAAACCTGAAGCCGGAGATAACCCCCGACCGCTCTGTAAGCCATCCTAGAGGAGAAGCTTGCTATCCTGTAGTAACTGGCCCCATCTTTGTATGCCTGTTGTTATAATCCGAGTTGCTAGCGTGTCCCCCAAGCACTCTGGGTTGCCTGGAGATTCCCAAACTGGGGCAAATCTACTATAATATGGGAGCTTCATGGCCTGTCTTATCTGGTACCAGAGAATGTCATCTCCTGCAAAAACGTTTAATCTCACTTTCTTGTAGTGTTTCACATCCCCAAACGTATACGATAAGTGAGTTTCATACCCTCTTACATCTTTCAACATTGCCTTAAATAGGCATTGAGTTCCCCAACCATCTGGGTTGCTAAGTAAACTCCTAGTTTTTTTAGGTGGAAAGCCCATGTATAATGCTGAAAATCCAGCAGTAAAACCCTTCCCTTATCCCGTCTCCTACGAAGCTTCTTCCAGGAGATCCTTGCTCCCTTTAATGCCCAGATATAAATATTAACTTTCCCTTGCAGGTTGTCTAGCCATTCTTTCATAAAATGCAGGGCAATTGCAATAAAAAGGAAAGTACATTTTGGCAAGATGATCAGCTTTACCAAATTTGTTCTACCAAAGATTATTAGCGGGAGATGGGACCAGGTCATGAACAGTTTACTTGACTCTGCAAACACCTTTTTAAAGTTAGATTCTGCTATCCTATCCGGATCTTGTGTGACTTTGATTCCAAGATATTTCATATTACTTTTTATTGCGCGGTCTCCTCTTCTACATTCCACACCGTTATTTCCATTGTTGAAGGGTTCTCAACATAACCCGACACATTTCCAAAGGCTGCTCTCGGCTGCTGTATGGTCGGAAGGGCTGTTTTTTAGTCAGTAGTGTAGATCATTAGGTCGTCTGCATATATTGACTTTTTTCCCACATGTCACATATAAAAGGACTTATTGTGCTCTCCTTGCTGAGCTTACATGCCAACGGTTCGATATATAAGTTAAATAATAGTGGGGATAACTGACAACCCTGCCTCGTACCCCTTAATATTTAAAAGCTGGTGTTAGCCTGCCATTTAAAAGAATTCTGGATGAGGGGTTCTTATAGATTAATTGAACTACCCTACAGAATGTATGCCCTAAGTCATAGTGTTTTGAGACTGTATTTAAAATTTAAATTGGATAACTGACCCTGTCGAAAGCTTTCATAGCATTCAATGCCAAGACAGCCAGTGGAACCTTAAAAGTGGTGGCGTGGTCTATCGAACCAATTAACCCATGAGTCAGCTCATATAAATATTTTCCCTTCATGAAACCTTTCTGATCCTGATGTGAGAGCTCCTGCTATCTTACTCAGCCTCTTTGCTAAAATATTAGCAAACATTTTATAATCACTATTCAAAAGTGATATTGGATTATATGGCTCACAGGAGGTAGGTATTTTATCTGGTTTCAGAATTAGGGTGACTGACCCTTTCGCAAAAATTTCCCCGAACAGCCTGGTCATCGAAGGTATAATTGAATCTCCCAGTACCTTTTTAAAATTCATTTGGAAGGCCATCCGGGCCTGCGTCTTTCCCTTTCTTACTAGATTTAACTGCCAACCAGACTTCTTAGCTCGATATCCTTATCCAAACATGCCTTCTGACACTGAACACTTGAGAGTTTATCTGGTAGATCTACCCCTATCTATTCATTGAGCTTATCCGCCACAATTACCAAATTCTCTGTATACAGATCTCCAAAGAATTTAAGAAAAGCTTTTTCAATATCCAAGCTGTTTGTTAGGTGGAGTCCCGTCCCCTCACTCTTTATTTCTCTAACAACATTCATGGCTTGGTCCATTTTTAATTTTCCAAGCCAGCAGTTTCCCAGCTTTTTCCCCATATTCAATTGGAGCCATCTAACACACCTCTCGCCTTGCCCTTACTCTGGCTTCCATTAATAACGTAAGCTGATCCCTCCGCTCTTGTAATTCTCTCTGAAATGATACTTTCTTATTGGCTGACAACTGCTGATGCAATAGTTGCTTCTCCAGGCATTCCATTTTAGACTCTAGCCCCTCAATCCCCCTTCTGTATGTTCTACTCTTCTGCAATGATGTATACTAGATATCTTCCCCCCTCATGAAGGCCTTTAAGGTGTTTAAAGGAGCAGAGCCTACATTTAATTAAAAAACAGAACATTCCTCCATTTCTACCCTTAAAATATCAATGACCTTCTGCTCTTAACAGTAGAGCGCAATCCAGGGTCCACCTCCTTGGTTCAAACCTGTCGAGTTTCAATTCTAAAATTACAGCTGCATTCTTCGACTGGGCTGTGAACTTGCTTAACCTCCTGAATTTCCTCACTTCTAGCCTGGTTGATATAGAAGTAGTCAATCCTACTTTTTTATCATGGAATATGTAACCCCGATCCTTCTCAGCTGTTACTTTCCATATGTCGCACAACCCTAGCTGTCTCAACATGTTTTTAATATGATTTCATTCTGGGGTACGTGTTAGCCTTACCGTTGGGGGACCTGTCCAGGTTCTTATCCATAATAGCGTTAAAATACCCTGCCATAATAATGGGTGAGGAAAATTCTAACAAATCAAAAAAGATCTTCTTTGGGGGATCAATCTCCTTCACATTGGGTCTATGGTACCCCACTGAAATGTAACTTCTGTCAATCAGAAGCAAGTTGGCAATCAGTTGGCAATTACCTCTCTACCTGCCTCATCTGTCATACTCTTTTATAATATCCTCCACCTGTTTTTTTTTTTATCAGGATAGCCACCCCCTTAGTGTAGCAGTTTTGATCTGTGCAGACCATCTACTGAATCCATTTTCGGTTACTAAACAGATTCAGACATTCTTTTCTAGTTAAGTGTGCTCTCTGTAAAATAATAATCTTATCTGGTGAATCCTTTAAATACTGTATTATTTTCTTTCATCGCCTTTTTGTGTGGAGACCACTTACATTTCAAGAGAGAATGTTTACTGGTATTGCCTTGCCCCTAACTCTAAAACCCATGCACAGCCAATTATGCAGTTAGACGTAACAGTGGCCTGGTAATTTTATTACTGTAAACCGAGACTTCTAAGGACTCTTTTTTTTCTCCTATTTTTTTTCTCCTATTTTTTTCCCTTCATGCTCCCCACCTTTCCCCCTCACATCTCCCTCCCCTGGAGAACCCTCCCATGCTTCCTCATTGACTTAAACAGCCCTTTGAGTGCTCTTTGGGATGCAACCATCTTAAAGAAAAACAAATCAAATGTGGATAAACTCTTAACATTTCCTAAATTTGCGTTTTATTTAAGTACAGAAAATATAAGTGAATAGAATATATATGAAAAGACCCCTGCCCTCTTTTATCCTCATGGCGGGTGGCCCTTCTTAATGTTCTCTATCAATTCATCTGCCTCCTTAAAGTCCCTTAAGTGATCCATTTTATTATTGTTCGTTACCCTAAAGATGGCGGCAAATCTTAGCTGAGCAGTGGCACCTAACTTCCTAAACTCTTCTAACCAGTTCCCCAGCCCAGCTCTCACTGCCTAATCAAAGTGGCTTGAGAAATATCACACCTGATCTCAAAAGTAAACCCACTTGCTTTAAAGGATTTCAGTTTCAAAGCCCTAGCTAAGATCTGCTCTCATGAGTATGTGAGAAAAATTATAAGATCTTTCGTGGTTTGCTTGTATTGGGGGGGGGGGGGGCTTTTTGAATGGATCCCGGTGAACCTTTTTGGATGTCCCTGGCCAGAACTACCTCCATGGTCTCCCACACTGCTCCTGTCCTAAGCAGAGCTATGACAAACAACTTTAAGTCCTCTTCCCTAACAGCCACCTCCGGTACGTTTAGTATTCTTAAGTTGTTCCTTCTGGCACTGTTTTCCAGTGCCTCTAACTTGTTCTGACACTCTTGTTCTGTGTTTCAGTGCCCTGATCTCCTCTCTGTCAAGTGCAGTATAGTCTTTCCACCTGGGCGAGTACGCCTACTGATGACTGAGGCCAGTCGCCCAAAACTGATGTTACCCAATCTCCTTTCCCTACTTACTTTGTGGTCTGCTCTTTATCCCTGTCCTCATCCATATCAGTTAAGGCCTGGCACCTGTGAGCATCAACTAGCCTGAATCCCCCCACCAGTTTCCTGCTCCATAAAAGTGTGGGCCAGTCCTTCACCCCTCCGCTTAGATTGCTGGGTCTGTCCCTTCAAGGTCTTTTCCTTGGGATCCTTAGACTCTTCAGATTCCATAGCACCTGGATTAGCTGCCAACCACCCAGAGAATTGCAGTTTTGGCCAGAATCTTGAAGAAAAGTTCTAAGAGAAGTAGTTATTGACATTTTTTGTCGTTTAGAACCCCCCCCCCCGTCGTTTAGCTCCTTGTACTCCCTGAGCGTTTAGAAATGGTGTTTAAACTTAGATTGTCTAATTTCTGCGTTTGCGAGAAATCACCATAAGAAGTTGTAACATTAGGCCGCCTTCCCCTTTTATTTCGTGCTGTAATTGTGACAGGCATGCATAGTTGTGTAATTGTGCCATGGAGGGGTTGCTCTATGTAGCTCTATTACTGTGCTCCTCAAAAAGTACCTGTTCTTTTTAACCTGTCCCCCGCTTTCAATCAGCTGTTCATTTTGCCCCTCTCTGAGCCTACCTTTGTCCCCATGCATCTCTGATGTCCCCAAGGGGGTAGTATTTTTCCCTGCCTCTATCTCTGACTCTTCCTGGTGATTTAAAATACAGGCACCAGAGCCCAAAGCTTGGGATGTAAAAATGTCACGCTGCACGTGCCGTCCCTCCTCTCTGTACTCTGGACGCTGAGCAGTCAATATGTGTGTGCTGCTGCTGCCTTCTTTCCCCAGGAGGGGAATCCTTACTGTTGCCTTCGGCCTTTCCTCCCCTCCTGTGCAGCTCTCTTCAGTGCTCGGCGTCTGCATTGGCCACACACACCGTGGTTACTTGGGGTGGAGAAAGGAGAAGGAGACTCAATCCTCCCCCCTCGTCTTCCCCGAACGCTCAATACTCTGAAAGCGGGGATCTAACCGCTGATATTCAGTCTGTGAGGCTATCTGCCGTTACTCTTGTGCTGGCATCCCAATATTGAGCACTCCCGCGACCTGCTCCCTAGCTGGCTGCCATGTTCTCTTGTCGGAATGTTGGGTAAAAAACAATGAGTTCAATTCTTGCTCAGGTGACTTTTGCCCCTCTTTTTGTGCAAAGTAATTACTTAAATACCCTAATTGAGATTCGTAAGCCACCCTGTGTGTTTCGTTTATTTTCATTAAAATGTTTTTATGTTAAAAAAATAAAAATAATTATATATATATATATATATATATCTATCTATCCCCAGTCAGCTTTCGCTTACACTCAAGCCTCTTTGCGACGGTGGGCCGTGGCGGGCTAGCGAAACCCCAAATATCCATACTCGTGAGCAAGGGGACTTCGTCTCCGAAACGCGTTGAGTCGTGCATTTGCCGAAAATAAATATCTGCTAAAGCTATTGGGTGGTTCGTTGTTTGTTTCATTTTTACAATGGAGTATGGATATATATATATATATATATATATTCACTGAAAAAACCATAGGTTTTAGGGACAGTTATAGTTAGTTGGACATTGCACTCGTACAAAACCCGTGAAATTCCCCCGTTATAGTTAGTTCGGCGAACTATAACTCGCGGCCCCGCAATGCACTGCTGATGACGTCACATATTACATCACTCATGACATGGTCAGTGACATCACTCATGACATCTCAAATGACATCACTGATTACATCATCCACGTGATAATCAGATGCACCTCCTCACACCCTAATATAACCTTTGATACACCCACTCTAAATTACAGACTGCCATTCGCAAAACCATAGACACTCCAACACCAATAACTACATACCCACTCACTGATTCTTAGGTCTACACACACATCCACTCACTCACCCGTACAGTCACTCATACTTACGGTCACTCAGTACAGGACTATCATATGCACTCATACTCCTATATAGGCACTCAAACACCGCCACTCATCCATAGAGGTACTCACACACCTAGTCAGTCATGCAAATAATTAAACACACTGCCATTTACTCACCTATACAGTTATACACACACCAGCTCACTTACTCATACAAATACTAGCACATTCTTACGCTCTTATACAATCACTGATACAAGCACACACTCATCCATACAGTCACTCTCACAATCACACACTCTCGCTTATAGCTATTTATATACTCCAACACACATATATACTGCCTTTCACATATGTAGTTACTCACACATGTACCACTGGGACATACATTTACTCACTAACACACTTTTACACACACTTACCCACCCATACAGTCTATCACAGATGCACTCTTGAAACCATCCACCCAGTGAATCACCCACTCACACATCTATGCACAGTCGCACACACCCCACCCACACAAACACTCGGGCACCCATACAGATACTCAGACAACCAATCAATAACTCATATAGACACTCATGTAGCTATTCACAAACCCATGCAGCCACTTACACAGCAACAGACAGACGGATACAGACATTCACCCAGTTTAGTCACTAACCCATGCATTCAGTAAGATACGTTTAATCACTCACTTAGAGTTAGTCACGCACCTACTAAATCATCCATACAGACACTTATACACCCACTCATTCTTCAGTACACCTTTCCCTATATTTATTAAACATATTTAAACTTTACAGAAACACAGTCACTGGATGATGTCATCAGTGATGTCATCAGTGATGTCACTGACCATGTCATGAGTGATGTAATATGTGACGTCATCAGCAGTGCATTGCGGGGCGCGAGTTATAGTTCGCCGAACTAACTATAACGGGGAATTTCACGGGTTTAGTACGAGTGCAATGTCCAACTAACTATAACTGTCCCTAAAACCTATGGTTTTTTTCAGTGAATTTGTAAGGTTTTTAAATGCTAATTTCTAACTATAACGTGCCTGAAACCTATGGTTTTTTCAGTGAATTTCAAAGGTTTTTTAAATGATAATTCCTAACTATAACATGTCTGAAACCTATGGTTTTTTCAGTGAATTTCAAAGGTTTTGTAAATGACAATTTTTAAATGTATTAATTGTTATATTTATTTTTTTGATACTGATTTACTACCTTTTTTAAACTATTTATTTTTAGATATTTTATTTTTTAAATTACATTGTAATTACATTATACATTACATTACAAAATATACTTTCTCAGAATGAATTACTTTAGTTTAAATACTTTGCAAATAGGCAATAGACTTTTAAGTACAGTAGTTACAGTTGTTGCAATGGGCAACACAATTTCAAACACACTGCAACATTGAGCTCAATGTGAATTTCTAGTTAAATGCAATTAGTTACTTTATGGATTACTTTTCTAACCACAGGACTGGATCCTAGATTCAGTCCTGGGACATCGTCTGTAAACAGTTGAGTAAAAGCGTTTTGTTTACAGTAGTGATTTTTATGGAATATTATTGTATTTTAAAAGTTGACACTTAGAAACTTTTTCACATAGAATCACCAATGTTATCATATGGGAGGAAATTCACTTAGCAGGTAAGTAGTGTTATCGTTACTTTTTCTTACTCAGTGGTGGATCCTGGATCGAGCACTGGTGCATCTCCTGTAAACAGTTGAAAGAATGCGTTTAAGTCATACAGGCGATTTTTAAGGAATATTTGTAGTTTGTGAAAATCGACACAAACTTTTCTGCTGAAAACCAGACAATGGATTCCTATGGAAGGAAATACAAGTTACTGGTAAGTACGGTTAGAATTACTTTTCAGGGTCAGTGCTGGGCTAAAAGATGCAGCACTGGGTTCTCTCCTGATAACAGGTGAGTAAATCGGAATTCGTAGTTCGGCTGATTTTAGAGGAATATAATAAAGTTACAAAACTCCACACTTAGAAGAATTTCCAAGTGAAACCAGTCAATGTTAGCCTATGGAAGGAAATTCAAGTTACTGGTAAGTACGGTTAGAATTACTTTTCAGGATCAGTACTGGGCTCAAAGATGCAGCACTGAGGTCTCTCCTGATAACAGGTGAGTAAATCGGAATTCGTAGTTCGGCTGATTTTAGAGGAATATTTGCACAATGGTGAAGGAAGGGGGTGGGGCCTGAGGTGACATGTCTGCAAACACGCCCTGTGGCGCATTTTAAGTTGGAGAATTAATTCCTCCTCAATCCCGAGGGTCCCTAGGGGCCAACTAGCCCACCAGGAACCTCCAGTATGCGCCAGGGTGCTGCGTTGCAGAGAGGTGTAAAAAGGGGGATTAAGTCCCCTTGAATCCTGAGGGTCCCTGGAGTCCAACTAGCCCACCATGTACCTCCAAAAAGCGCCACAGAGCTGCGTTGCAGAGAGGTGTAAAAAGGGGTGTGGCCTCTGTACACCTCTCTGCAACGCAGCCCCCTGGCGCATACTGGAGGTTCCTGGTGGGCTAGTTGACCCCCAGGGGCCCCCAGTATTCAAGGGGAATTCGTTCCCCATCTGCAAACGCGCCAGGGGCGCGTTTGCAGACTGCTGCAGAGAGGGCGGGGCCTCCGGCACAATGCCAATCTTTTTAAATTATTTTTTTTGTATGGGAGGGGCGCTGCGTGGCCCCCCTTCCCTTGGCCACTTTTGGCCCCGGGGACCCCATCCCCCGGGGCCTGATGATTTTCTTTTTAAAAAGAAAACTGGAAGGGGGCCGCGTGGCCCCCCTTCCCTGGGCCTCTATTGGCCCCGGGGACCCCATCCCCCGTGCATGCCCTCTTTTTCTTTTTTTTTTTTTTTTTTTTTATAATTAAAATCTTTGGAGGGGGGCTGCGTGGCCCCCCTCCTCAGGCCATTTAAGGCCCCGGGGACCCCATCCCCCGGGGCCGGCCTTAACCTTTTTTTTTCCAATTTTTTATTTTTGGGGAGGGGGGCTGCGTGGCCCCTCTCCCAGGCCACTAATAGCCCCGGGGACCCCATCCCCCGGGGCCTGGCCACTAATTGGGGACCGTGGGGGGGTCCCCAATCCCCGCCGGCTCCCCGCGTCCTGCGGGAGCCGGCATTGCTTTTCCATAACGGGAGCTGCTGACATGCAGCAATTCTGCTTTGCTTCATTGAAGCGAGAGCAGGTTTCCCTGCTCTCGCTTCAATGAAGCAAAGCAGTTTGCAATGACAGGACGGGAGCCGCGAGGCTCCCGTCCTGCCATTGCAAACAGCAGTATCCCGGGGGTAGGCACCCCGGGACACTGCAGGAGCCGGTCCTGGGGGGTGGCGGTCCCCAGGGCCACCACAGGCTCCAGGAGGGGGGCCGCGCGGCCCCCCTCCCATCCTGTGCACAGCCCCGGGGAGGTGGTGGTCCCCGGGGCTTCGGGGGTCTGAAACGGTCCCCCAAATTTATTTTGTTAGTGCCCCGGGGAGGTGGCGGTTCCCGGGGCGTGTGGGGGGGCTTGAGCCCCCCACACAGGTACTATTAATTTTAAAAAAAGAAGCCCCGGGGGGCGGTCCCCGGGGCTGCGGGAGGGCCGAGAGCCCTCCCGCACCATTTTTTTTTTAAAGCCCCGGGGGGTGGCGGTCCCCGGGGCTTGGGGGGGCCTTAGAGGCTTCCCCACATATTATAAATAAGCCCCCGCATGCCCCCGGGACTTGGCCCACCCGGGGGCCAATTAACAACGAAGCGCGGGAGACCGCGCTTCGTTATTTTTTTTCTCGGCGGGATCCGCGCACCCTAAGCGCATCCCGCCGATTTAAAAAAAAAAAAATGCTTTTTCTGCCCAGGGGGTCCTTGTGGGACCCCTGAGCAGACCTAGGGGTCAGGGTGTTTCTACCCTGCCCCCTTTTTGCGCTTTGCGCACTTGTTTTGTCCTCGGTTCTACCGAGGGACAAAATGGCTGCCAACACTTCCTGATTTGGAGTGTTGACAGCCACTTGACAGCCAATTAGCATGCAGCTCGTGATCGGGAGGGTACGCAGACCCTACTCGGCCATAGATATATATGTGACTTTACTTTTGATTTTCTCAGGAACTACTGAACGGATTTACACCATTTAAGCAAAAGGCACGACACTGAACCAAGGGCTACCTCTTTGCCAAATTTGGTGTAATTCCGTTCAGCAGTTCGGGCTGTAGCTGCGACTAAAGGTTCCTATGGAAAAATGAATGGGGAAAACGCGTTTTGGGACCTCCCTTTTTTCTCGGCCCCCGCTTGACGAATCACCCCGAGACTTTCAGGATAGGAGCGGACCGGAGCGCCCCAACAAGTTGGAAACTTTCGCGAAGATTCGCCAACCGGCGCCGAAGTTATTTCAAATAGAATGTTGCGGATTTCCTATGGAAAATGGGTCCTAACTATAACTATCTACTGGCGACCGCCAGTAGATAATATATATATATATATATATATATATATATATATATTTCAAAATAAAGAAAACCGACCTAGGCCTGTTTTTCTTGAGGAAAAGCAAAACAATACCTCATTCTTGGACAGAGGTCTAGTGGTAAGTTAGGGATTGTTAATCGACGAAAAGTCACAGAAACTAAATAGTCTATTGTGAATGAAGATGAAGTGGGTTTTATCTGTGTAGTAGTATCTCGTACCATACGGGAGCATGAGATCATGAAGGGGTTCTATATGCTGACCTCTGTATATCACCACACTGGAGAAAGCAGAAGAGGTGATTTGGTAAAGCATGCATGTATATTTCCTTAAAGGCATTAGAACAATTGGGCATCTGGGTATTTTAAGATCTTTTTACAAAGATATTGAAGGTCACCCTGAAGCCCATTAAGTAATAGTATGGAAGATTTTTCCCGATGTGCTCCTTGGAGAAGATTTTTGTTCTTTGGACCTTGTCTGAAGGCTTATTACCAACTGCCTTGCAGATCATTATGGTCAACAGGTGAACAGAGCTGGCCCTGGCCGTTAGAAATACTATCCTGTATCTAGATCACCATGATGAATTAAAATCTGGATTGATAGCTTTGCCATTGGGGGATAAATGGAGGCTATGTAGATTAGCAATGAATATGCTAAACGGCGAAATGTTTGTGTGAACAATAGAACATTTAATTGGAATCAATGACTTTGTGAATAGCGAGCAGTTCTAGTTGTATGCTTCTGAAGCATCTTGATGGATTTAAAGAAATATTTGAAGAAATGAGGAGTCTAATGGTGTTAAGTCACTGTACGTGTGGAGATCATCAAGTCATATCTGTGATGTGGTAGACACTATACTAGAGTTTCAGGTTGTAGCTGAAGGCAAGCCCTCTGCTCCCAAGGTGTTTTTAAAGATGATCTGGCATGACTCTTGGTTTGGCTAATGGCAACTAGGACAGACATTTTGGCCAGGGAGTTACTTTTGTCCATTCTTTATATACCTTATGGAGCGTTGTTCTTAAGATTTTCCCAGGGAACCGACTTTCATTTTTCAAATAATTCTTAATGTTATCATGTATGTGACCCCCACCCCAAGTCTTGATTTATTACTATGTCAGAAGAAAACAAACTCCCTTTTTAATGTTGTGTGCCTCTCCTTCAAGACAGAATATAGTTTGAAATGATTAAATTGATTAATATGCACAATTCCATTTAAGTAATGTTAATCTCTAACTTGAAAACTTAATATTAATGGTGAATATTTCCGCAGCCACTACAAAGAGCTTCTTGTGTCAACAGGAACAAGCTTTAAGATGTGTTTTTTTTTTTGCATTTTCTTGATCTCTGCTCCAAATTATAATACCTTAAAATCTGTTTCTAGTGGGAGAAGTTGAAAGCTGATCTTGATGAAGCCAGGCTAAGTGAGAAACAGTTGAAGCAGAAACTCGACCATCAGTGTGAACTTGTAGCTAACAAATCAGAGGAGTTACGCATGTTGTCTGATCGTGCCAGTGAAACCATGTCAATGGAGATGATTGACCTTCAGAATGAAGTACACGAACTTGAAACTGCAAAGGTAAGTCAGTTCCATGGTATGTTTTGGTAGCTGATTATTCAATGCAGTAAATCAAAAAAGTTTATATCTGTAGTGCAATTTATGAATAACTCTAACTTAAAGAAAAAAAAGTGCAGTCAGTCTTGCCTGTTTCACATTATAAGCTCCTCTTGTGGGAAAACAGCGCGCCCTCAAAGCCTTGTTGTAGGGATTCTGCTCACACACAGAACTATTCTTGGGACCATAGACCATCAGTATGCAAGGACTGAGTCACCATACACCATCAGAATCTATAGGCCGAATCCGACTAGCTCATAGTGCCTCACTTGCCCTCCTAACCATTCCAGAGAGACGTTATTTGGCACCCCAGAACACTACACTCCCGACCCTCTCAGGATTACGTAGCAGGTCACCCCTTTTCGTTCCCTCACTTATACTTGTCCACAATAGATGAGAAAGAGGCATGAGGAAAGTTTATACTATTTATTTAAACTATTGTGTTCTAATGTGCAATAGTTGTGCCCCAACAAGCAAACAAATACAGGTCAGTAATGTAATTGGCATAGCTATTAGACGGTATACAATGAAAAGACCTGTCATATTATCTGACAGATTTACCTAAACCTACCCTCACTACATAAGCTAAATGATTAGAGATCTCTGGGCTTAGGAGCGGACCCTATACCTTAGCATTCATAGATAGTTGTTCTACATCCCAGCTGACGCAACTCTCTTGTCTCAGGCCCTTTGCGCTGTCTGCCTGTCTCCGCTCTCTAAGTGTTTAGAACAATATGTCCAGGGTTATATGACAAAAAATTGGTTTTTGAAAACAGCAGCTGGGTGTCTCCATTATGTTTAGGTGCTAGTGTCCGATCACCGAGAATAAGAAAAAGCAATATTGTTTGACCTTGCCTAGGCTGTGCATACCAAATCCAAGGGAAAGAACAAAATACTAAAGTGTGCTAAGTATATGTGAAAATACAATGTGGCACAAAAACAAGCGTGTGCTTTGGTAAGGTGTGCAAAGCAGAAGCGGCTTACTACGTGCATTGTTAGGCTAACATAGGGAAAACGACAATGTCCATGTTATGTTAATGAGATTTATACAGCGCGCAGCTACTTGAAGAGTGTCCCAGCGCTTAAAACAGGCATAACTGCACTAGCATTAATTGACCTATGAATATTGTCGAAAGAGCCATGTCTTTAATTTTTTCTTAAAAGTAGGGAGATCAATTGTAGTACATAGTCAGTTTATTCCATGTAACCGTCCAAGATAGGAGAAGGATCTGTTGCCTGTTCTGAGCCGACGAATGTTGGGAACTCTAGCCAAACATTCAGAAGAGGAACATAAAGTTCTGGAAGGGACGTAGTCCTGAATCCTCTCTCTCAGATATCCGGCACCTGATCCATGCAAAGCTTTATGTTCAAGGACAATGGATTTAAACCGAATCCTTTTTTTTTAAGGGAAGACAATGGAGGGCAATCGGGTGAGAGGACATATGTGTTCTCAGGGGAAGATTAAGAAGCATCTGGGCTGCGGAGTTCTGCTCCACCCGAAGTCTGCCCACAAGGTACTCCGGGAGACCTAGATAAAGAGCATTCCCGTAATCCAATTTAGAAGTTATTAATGCTTGGATTACCGTTCTCTTGGAACCCTGTGACAGTAGGAGCAAGAATTGTTTTCAGCATCCGTAGCAGCTGAAAGCAGGAACCTGTCAGAGCCTGGATCTGTGGTTGAAAGGAGAGGGCACTATCGAAATTAAGGCCTAAGCTCTTTACGGAGCCCTGTTGAGGGCCGGGGAGGGGTACGTCCTTTGGCCAAAATGCTCTCCATAAGTCTGGTGAAGATGAGTTAAAGACCGTAATCTCTGTCTTATCTGGTTTACATTTTAGCTGATTAATTGCCATTTAGGAAACGCACGACCGGAGGTAAACACCGAAGAAAGCATCAGTTGAATAGATTGTGATTTACATTGCTGAAAATTTATCTTTTAAGTTTTACTTGGTTGCGGTGCCAAAACTTTGGAAATCTTATTTTCCTTCAGGTATTTAAGAGTTTTACTGTATCTTATTGTTAATTTTAATTTGTTAACTTTGGAGATGTTGCTCAAAGTTTTAGGGTTTCTAAATTTACAGGTGTCGTTTGGTCATGTCCTACACAAGGCTGCCATGATCACTATATTTATGGATTGAAAATCCTTGATTGTAATGCTTATTACAGTACATCAACAGGTTTATACGCATTAGAGTTTTGAAATTACTTTTGGCCGGGTTTGAGGGGGTTTAGTATTTCTACTATTAACTACCTTAGCATCTCGGTCGATCCAGTCCCTTCATTTGAAACTCAGGAACTTTCATCAAAGCTCATCAGGTGGGTGGTCTTGGTGAAAGCATAAAAGAAGCACACTTTGTTTCTGGGGTTGTTGCTGGTGTCTAAACCTACCATTTAAAGGATGAAGGTCAGAAAAGGGAAAACTCTGTTGCCCATGCCGGGGGTTTGATGTCTTGCGTTTATTTTTAAAACGTTTTTATAGAGAGGTCAATACATCCTTGGATTCAGCTGCGGTTGGGAGTGATGAAATTAATCTGGTGGCTCTGGTAATTTCATCGTTTTTTCTAGCGTTATTTGTTCCACCATCAGTCTTTTTAACGTCACAAGAGAAGTCATGGAAGCTGTGTTATTCAAATGAAGTGGGGTAAAATAAACTGCAGGCATGTTTGTTCCTAATAGCTGATCAGTTCTGCATATGTGATCATATTCTGCTACATCAAAGTGGTAGAGGCTTTAACCATACAAACCTTGTCTTGTCATTACACTGCCAAGAGCCCATCCACCTGTGATGCCTCTTCAGGTGGTAAGAAATTTCAACCACCGCCCTACGATTATTGGTAAATGGGTGAGGTTGTTAAGTGCAATACAACCTCTGTTCACAAGCCTCTGGTGTAGCTGCCTATCTTGACCAGGTAGTACAAACAAGAGGGAAAAATCGGGATCTGGCAATCCAAATAGGGATTTGGAATTCAGCAGATATTGTGACACTGTTCCTAAAGGAATGACTGAAGTATGTTCCTGTTGATGTACTGTGAAAACATTGATAGATTAAGTTGAGGGCTTTGTATAGTCTTATGATCTGGTTTAAGTTTTAACATCTAACAAAGATATATTTATAATCGATCAAAATGTCTAAGGGAATGGTGACAAACTGTAAAAATCTAGTGTTTGAAGAATACACAGGAATTCTTGGCATCCCAATCTTGTGGGATCCTAGCCATCATACTTGTGATACTGAGAGGTGAAACTTTGTATGAGCCTTTCTCTCCTCGAGGTCCCCTAATAGCACAAATAAGAGACTGGAGACCTGGCGTACAACCCAAACTTGTGTTCGGACAGAATTATGTTTGGAATCCAACACAGCCAGCCCTGATCTCTTTATTGAACAACCCTTGTGTACATACCACAAACATGATACCAACTCCTCTTGCATTATGACACATATAAAACCTTAACCTCTGTAGTTGTTGGTAAAAAGGCAGAGGTTGAATGCAATACAACCTGTAGTCAAACGCTTGTGATACAGCTGACTATCTTGACCAGTAGCAGAGACCGGGAAAACCACAGTAATCCAGATTGGAACTGGTTATTAAGGACCAGATCATAGAGGACGTAAGGAGACATTACGACCGTGTTCTCATCGGAATCCTTCAAATATGTTCCTGTTTAGTTACCCTACCCCCTTTATTTAATGATTGTTGAATACACAGTACAAATATGATGCCATACATTCTGGTGTGATGGTACATGTATATTTTTTATCTTTACCCAGGGAAAGGCAATGCTTTGAAGCATCTTAGCCATATTGTCCTACATTGGACACTAAGAATTGAAACTTTTATTCTAGACAGATTTAGATTACTACTGTTACCCAGGGACATTGAAATTATGTGATGCTGCAGCGTTGCTTTGCATAATTATGGATTTGCCACATAATCCATCATGCCCTGCATAATTTACAGATTTTAACCTAAAAAAAATAGTTTCTTGCTCAAACGAATCAAAGGATACTAAAAATGCGGCCACATGTACTGATGTGCAGCAGAATAACTGTTCACCTTTCAGTTACCTATTGGTGTATTTGGGTGTTCAAGTAGTACTATCAAGGTGAAACCTTTGTCTAGACATTGTTAAAACGTGTAAAAATGCCAAAATAATGAGTTTATACTATCACAAAATGTGCCACATTATGCTGCATAATTTTCTTTTTCTTGCCGCATAATTTAGTCTTCCTTTGCCACATAATTCCAGTGGCTCTGTGTATACCCAATTGTGAGAAATTGGGTTGTTGGTTGAGGGGGGTGAGACCCTACTCAAGTAACAGCTTTGATACTTGTCAGGGTTAACCACAAAAATTCATTAATTTAACCAGTGCTTAATCCTCTAGGAGTGTGGCACAAAAGCAGTCAGGCGTAACTCAGAGACAAGGTGTAACGTATTTATGCAGCACACCAACAGCAATAAAGTGAGACTACAACATGAATCCTAAACCGACTTAGAAAAATAAATTGATTTTTTAAAATTAATTTGAGTCAAAAATGACATTTAAACTTGAGATATTAACAGGAGCAGATGAATCCAACACCAGTGGGAGTCTCATTTGCAAGGGCTCCCATTGACCTTGGTTTGATCCATTCCTGTAGCGGGCACTAGACCCAGCCACACATGGCGCAGCGTTTTTATCGGCACAAGTGGGGTAACGATTGGTCGTAGGATGTTTGTGGATTCCTGTGGGTTCCAGGATTCTCCATCACAGAAATGTAAAGAAAGTACATGATTTCAGGCAAAGTGTGAGGATTGCAGGGCATTGAGGGTAAGAAAACCATGCAAGGCACACCACCCTTTGATCCACTGGTTGTCTAGTTTTCAAAAATGTCTGCGGTTGGTAGGTTTTCATGGGTGGCAGCTGAGCACGGCTCCGAATCCCATAGCTACTACCCCCAATCGCTGATGGTAGTGCTTTCGGGCCTTTTGTATCATTCTCTTGGCCCTCCCACACACGTCAGGTACCGTTCTTATCAGGAGACATGTGGGAACTCAGGATGGTAGGAAATTTGTGGCGTCCTGCAGCATCCAGAAATTTTCCTCACAGAAATAGGAGGAAAATGTGGTTTTTTTTTTTAGTTAAAGTTTGAGGTTTGCAGTACATTGTGGGTAAGATAATGTTGTGGGATCAACACAAAGCACACCACATTGGACTTCCCTGGGTATCTAATTTTCAAAACTGTCTGGGTCTGGTAGGTTTTCCCAGGTGGCAGCCTACCCAAGCCTAAAAAGTGCAGCTGTTCACCATTGCAAGTGGGACAATATTGGGGAGTAAGCCACACTCTCCTGGCTCAGATGTGAAAACAACACCCAAAATAATCAAATGGCCTCTTGCTTGCCATTGGGATGGTATTTTTTAGTCCGCAGAGAAACGGAAATACTGATGCTTTTTGGGTGAAGGTGGGGTCTGATGTTAGGATGGACCAGACCCATCCTATTATTTTATTTTAAAAATGTATTCCGGCCATATAGTGCCCCCCCCCCCCCCCCGGGCAAATTGGGGGCAAACTTCCTATCTGCCTTTGGGGTTGGGGGAGGGGCAGATAGACTGGTTTATCCCTTTTGGGGTGGGGGTGTGGTCTATGCTAGAGTGCAACACCCGCACCACTTACTTCTGCCCCAAAGGCAAGTTCCCTGGTGTCAGGTGGACTTTGTACACCCCCCTCCCCCCTTTGTTTTGGTGCCATTTTGAATTATCTGGTGTGTAGTGGCCCTTTTGCCCCCCAGGGGAAAATTGAAGGCAGGCTCCCTGCCTGCCCCAGGGGAGGCAACAGAGTTTTGTCCAATTTTGGGTGGGGGTGTGGCCAATGCCAGTGTGCAACACCAGCACCACTCTCTTTTTCCCCAAGCTCAAAATCCCTAGTGTCAGGTGCACTTTCTTCCTTCCTGGGGGGCAGATTTGAGGCACCCTCCCCAATTGGGGACAAACCTCCTATCTGCCCTCAGGGGGGCAGAAAGACACTATAGCCCATTCTAGTGTGGGGGTATGGTCTGATGACAGATTAGGCTGCATCCTTATTTTGTTTTGGTGCTATTTTGAATTCCCTGATGTTTGTCTCATTTATGGGGTGCAAGTGTGGCCAATGCAACATCTGCCAAAGGCAAACTCCCTGGTGTCAGGTGAACATTGTAACACCCCGTCCCCCCTGGAGAGGGGGGGGGGCAGCTTTTTCTATTGGCACAAACCTCCTATCTGCCCCCGTAAGGGCAGAAAGACACTATTGCCCCTTAAAGGGCAAGGGTATGGTTTGATGACCGAGGAGGCTGCATCCTTCTTTGCTTTGGCCCCGTTTTGAATTACCTGGCCTGTAGTGGCCTTTCTGCCCCTCCAGGGAGATATTGAAGGTAAACTCCCTGCCTGCCCCTGGGGGGCAGCAGACAAATATGTTTCTCCCATTTAGGGAAGGAATGTGTCCAGTGCCATTGTGCAACACCCGCACCTCTTTCTTTTGCCCTAAACGCAAAATCCTGTGTGTGATGTGGACTTTTTATCCCCCGTCCCCTAAGAAGGCAGATTTGAGGCACCCTCCTTAATTTGAACAAACCTCCTATCTGCCCACGGGGTGCAGACACTTCTGGGCCTTCTGGAGTGGGGTTTGGCTCGATGCCAGGGTAGGTCGGCCCACCCTTTTGTTTGTTTTGGTGCCGTTTTGACATCCATTGTGTTGAGTGGCATTTTTGTCTTGGGGGGGGGGGGGGGGGGGAGGGGAGAGAGAGAGAGAGAGAGAGAGACTGATTGGGCCCCTATCCACCCCCGGGGAGGGCAGAAAGTCTATTAGGCCACGGGGTGGGGAAGAGCACGGGTCCATGCCCGGGGAGGTGGTGGGGGGGGGGGGGGCGGGTTAACCAAAAGAAATTGCTTCAATGCAGTCCCTGGTGTCTAGTGGTCTCCCCCCGGGCAAATTAGGGTAATTGCCCACTCTGGCCATGCCAAATGTGGGCAGCCTCCACCCCTATATTTTTTTTTATTTCCCTGGTGGTTGTCAGTGTATTATTTGAGGGGGTTGGGGACATGTCCATGATGGGCAGCCCCCACTCTTTTATATAAATGAGCTCTTGTATCTAGTAGGCTTTCTGCCTCCCTCCCTCTGGGGGGAGGAGGGGGGGGAGCCGATCAGGGTAATTACTGCCATTCACCCCTATGGGGCAGAAAGGCTGATATTGTAAGGGGGTGGGGAAGCATAAGTCTTTGCCCAAGGGGCCACTTCTCCAAAATCCCTGGTGTCTGGTGGGTGGATTTCTGCTTGGGTATCACTGTCCTATCGCAAACCCCAAGCAGGGATCCACTGGCCAGAGATCTCATTGGAAAGGGGAGATTCTCCTCTTCCAATGATATCTTTTCCGAAGCAATCAAGGCTCTGAGGGCTGAGAGATGCCCCACCGAGCACTGATGCAGTTTAAGTAAAACAAGCTCATAGAATCTTTTTAGTTTCACTTTACTGCAATGACGTCTACGCGCTGATTGTCATTGCAATGGAGGGAAAAAAAACACCCAGGCTGCTCGGGAAGCTCTTCCTGAGCAGCCCGAGGTTCAAATATAATAAAGGAATCGCTCTGGATTCCTGCAGATAACCAAAGGGGCCTTTTTATATGTCTCCTCAGTGTCAACCAATTACTGACAGACGCACCGGGTAGGTAGTGTGTAGGCCAACACCTAAGAGATTAATATACTGTGTTCGTATGGTAAATAAAAAGTAACCTAGTTGAATGGTTCTTTTGAAAGCCATCATATTTTCTGGCTTGATTAGGTTGCATCATTTAACCTGCATTCTTCTTACATAGGTAAGTGTAAAACCTACTATGATAGGAACCCACACAGATACTAGTAAGACACTACAGTGCGGAGAAAGAAATGAACTGTAAACAATGCAGAACATACCGGATTCTAGTGATGTGGATACGGCTCGAGGTTAGTAAAGTCAAGAAACAAGTGTTCCATATACCCCATTTACTCCTTCAAAGTAATTTGCCGATTCATTCTAATTTTGAGAACAAGTATTGATCAAACCAATAGCTTTGACTTTTTTGTATCAAAATATTTGTATCTGCTCATATAGGAGGAGGTGATTTAATAAGGCGAGTAGGAGCAAGTAATGTTGGAAGAGAGCAGCGCTGCAGAAACTGTGGCAAATCAGGTGGCATAGATGGAGACAGTGCCTTTGTCTCCCCAAAAAGCTAGTCAAACAGTTATATGGAAAAAGCCTTGATTCTATTGTTTTTGTGTGGGTGGCCGTTGAGTGCTACTTATTGTAAGACAAATATGTTTTCAACTAAATTAACAATATTTTTCATGTCTACAGGCTACTCTAGAAGATGAGCTGAAAGAACTGCAGTATCGTCAGGAACATCTTGAAAGTAGTAATTGCAATTTAAATCGACAACTTGACCGTGTACAGACTGAAAAAGAAGAGCGGGAAAAAGAAGTTGTTTCATATTCACGGGCTCTGGAGGTTTGTACACGGACTTATTGCAACCTTTTGTAATATTGCTCTTTTCAGAGCAAATGATGGTAAAGGATCTGCTAATGCTGAAGTTAACTAAATGTGATTTCTGAGGAAATACTTCTCTTAAATGTTTAGGATGGTTTCAGCTGGCTTGGAGATGAATCTTTTAGAAATATTAAAAACAACTCCGCTTTACATTTTGATATTGATAGTCCCTCACTATTAATTGGAAACCTGACACTAAAGATTAGCGCAAGATGTCACTAATAATACTTTTTTATTACAGAAAAGTATTATTAGTGACTTATTGCTCTAATCTTGAAAGTGTCAGGCTTCCAATTTCTAGGGCAGCGTGCGAAGTGACTGATGAAAAGAAAAAAACATACACTTTCAAAGTCATACTTTCTCCTTTTTGTGTTTTTTTTTTCCTCCCAACTTTTTGAGCAATTTTTAGTCAATTTGTATTTGTTTCCGATTGTCTACAAATATTTTTTTTCTTTAAGAGTGTTTTTAGCTTACTGAAGATTTCAGCTTCTGTTTCTTATCCATGAATGTGACTCTATATTCTCAACAGAATTTCAGTTCTACAATACTAGATCTTTCATATAGTCAGTCATGTGCTTGAATCATTCCCCATCGCCAGGCTGGGAATCCCCAGCAATATTAAAACAGCAGTAAACGGTGTTAAAATGGCCATAGACCTCAACAACGGAGTTTGTTTAGAAGCATATCCACCTCATTTGAAGCAACTAAAACTTCACCCAGTGAGGTGGAAATGCGAGCTCTCCTACTCCCCTTAGAGGCAACCGTAACTCAGATTTTCTGCTTCACGTGTGAGTTCGTTCCCAGGCAGACCTCTGCTCCAACCGCTCAATTGCTTTATCCTGTCTTTTTTCTGCTCTATTCTGGGACTACACCAGCCCTATCTTGTGCTTTTATACTGCTGTAAGTTGTTTTTAGGGTAAATTCCATTTATTTCTGCGCCAAGGAGACCTTTTCTCATCTGTCACAATGGCTGACAGAAGAAAACTATTTTCAAGTGCTGTTCATCTTGTTGTTAGAAGAAAATCTATACTTGTGACCCACGGGAACAATATAGTTATTGTTTTTATCTGGTGCAGAAACCTTTGTGCTGTGACCTTTGTATTATCTTTCCATCTAAAGCCCTAAAAGGCACAGATAGAAGAATGGCCCTTTATCTATTGGAGAAGAAAAAATGCTCTAAAGAGGATGCTGCTCCTTCTAGGGATGATTCCACAAAAAAGTGCTCCTCCGAACACTTCTACAAAGGTGGCACAAAAAAAGAAGGCATGCACATTTTCCTAAGCTGGACCTTCAACTTAACTCTTCAAGTCACCTTCTCACACTAAAACGAATGGTGCTTCCACAGAAACCATTCCAAGCATGATGATCACCAGCCTGAGCAAAATACATGAAAATCAAGCTTGCTGGACCCTCTGATTGACTTCCAGCCTCTAGGTGTCTGTCGTTTGTGACGTTGAGAAAGTCTACAGTCGTCAACAACAATTCCAGTATCACAGTCAACAGTACCATCGTCGACGACTAAGACACAGTCGTTGACAGCACCACCTTTGTCAAAACCACTGTCAGCTCCTTTGACATTGAGATCATTGTCGAGGGTGACACCAAGGATGTCCTTTCTCCAAATGACATCGAACACACTGCCCACAACAGTTTCTTTTCCATGCCAGCCACTTTTTCTCCTATGCAAGTGACAGACAATCTTCCAACACAAATCTTGGACTCACAATTGGACGATGACTGCAGTGACCAAGATGCTTCATAGACTGCCTATAGCCCTACACAGTTGGATGTCTGCTATTGGCAAGAAATTAAAGGATTCTCAATGGGTGAGGAGAATTCTTGTCATGACCATGATCAGCCAAAGACGTTTGATGATAATCATTCTTATCAATACTATAAGCAACATCATGGCTGTGCATAACCTGATGTTTGAGGTACCTGTTGCTTTTTTTTTATGGCAATGCAACAGATGATGGATACCTCTCAAAGACTTCTTCCTCAGCAGCTGACTGGGCATTCCTGGCCTGCTCCTCCATCTTCACCACTGCCACCCACACCCCCTGCCCTGCCACCTCCACCCCCTGCCCCCCCCTGCCCTGCCACCTCCACCCCCTCCCACGCCACCTCCACCCCCTCCCACGCCACCTCCACCCCCTCCCACGCCACCTCCATCCCCTCCCACGCCACCTCCACCCCCTCCCACGCCACCTCCACCCCTCCCACGCCACCTCCACTACCTCCCACACCTCCTCCACCCCCTTCGCCTCATAGGGAACAACCTCCAGATAGTGACACGAAACTGTTCCAGCTAACTCCTAAGGATAAGGGGACGAGGATTCTTACGATTCATTTTATTCTGACCTGGAGGAAGAGGGCAAATTGCCTAACGATGACAGTCCAAATGAATGGGATTATTACGTCCTCCCTAAGGAAGGTGATAAGTCTCCGATCCAACCAGACGTCCCTCAGACGACAAAGCCCATGTCCATATACTGATGGAGAGAGCTGCTAAAAATAATTCAGCCTTCCTGTGACCTGTAAAGCTACTTGGTCGATACGTATAGTGGACTTTGGTAAGAAGGCCTAAAATTAATAAACACCAGCTACGGCACCTTCATTGGTTTCTTGTTTTGTGAAGAAATGCAGGACTCCAGACATGGCCCTGGCCTGAATTATGGGCTGCCCTAAACTGGATTCTATCATAGCGTCTGCAGCTCAGCGCTGATCAAAACATCCATTAACTTTTTCCTCTGCACCTCCTGATAGAGATGACCGGCACATAGATAATTTGGGTTGTAGAGTTGGATCCATGGTGGCCACATTGATGAAAGCTACAAACGTTTTAGTGAATTTAGGCCATTATGATCATCAAATGCGGCTTGACATCTCTCCACTGATTGATCTCAGTTGCAAAAACGATAAAGAAGATGCCACAACTTCAGCGGCCATTATTGATGCAGCTATCAATGTCTCTAGCTCACATTTTTGCCAGCTCACTTGAGTAGTTGATTTGAAAACCCAAGGTTGGCTCTGATTCACTTTGTTCCATCGCGAAGTCCAAGCCAAGACATGCCCTTTGATGGAGTCACTTTGTTTGGCAAGCATGGTGATGACGCCTTACAGCATATCAAAATGGATACTGATACAGTGAAATCCCTGGAAGCCGTACAAATTTCATGGCTCAAATAGACCTCAGTCCTACAAAGGAGGTTTCAATTACTATGGAAATTCAGACCGCCAATATCACCCTTTGAGACAACCCGGTTACGAGCAGGGTTATACACACAACAAAAACAATATACAAGGGTATGGCAGATAATCTGGGTGGAAAAGGAGCGCCTCCCAATCGCTCTCCCAGGACAGTCAAAAACGTGCTTGACTTCTCACAGCTGCCCCCCTACTTGCATCCCCACCTCAGCATGCAGGAGCTAGAATTTCCCTTTTTTGCACCCCACATGGAAGTCCATAACAACAGACTGATGAGTTGGGTAGATTGTTCACTCAGCTCCTACCTTGAAGTTTATTCAATACCCACCTGTCTGCTCTGCTCACCAAAAAAAGAGCATCCTCTTCATTTGAAGGAGCTACAGTAGGAAATCCTCGTCCTCTCTCAAAGGAGTGATCGAGGCAGACCAAAGGCCTAAAGGAATCAATGAATGATTCTTCCCAATAAAAAAAGACCGGTCAGTGAAGGCCTATCAAGGACCTTAGGAAACTCAATAAGTTCCTCAAAAAACAGACCTTCCTCATGATGACTCTCCAAGAAGTACCCATGATGCTCTAGAAAAATGGCCTACCTGACGTCCTTGGATCTTCAGAATGCCTATTTTTACATCCCAATACAATTCATTCACTGTAAATGTATCTGCTTTGCAGTGGCAGGCAGCACTACCAATTCAAGGTGCTACCAATCATCCTGCAGTCAGGACCACAGATGTTTTTCAAGTACCTAGCACCCGAGTAATTTAGTATACCCGTATTTCGATGACTGGCTCGTCAAAGCTCCATCAAAGGAAGAGGCAAATGGTTCGACATGCACAAAGCCTCACACACAGCTGCCCTTCTTGAGCGCGATAATGGACACACAAGTGAAAAAAGCTTTTCCCTCAACGGAAAGACTAAGAAAACTTCAGTCTTTGGCAAAAACCTTCTCTGTCAAACAGATGGTGAAGGTCATGCACTACAAATCCCTGCTGGGCCTGAGGTCCTCCTACATATGTATTATACCCTGTTGCAAGCTCAGGCAGAGACCCGTCAAGCAAGTACTGATCAGACAATGGAAACAAGTTCACTGCACACAAGACTACACAGTCCAAGTTTAAGGCAAGCCCAATAATGCTGGGAGATCCCTACGAATCTCAAATGTAGGACTGACCCTTCTCTGCTGAAGAGGAGCCGCTGCTACAGTATCGTTTCTCGGTAACGCTTATTTCAGAACTCAGTCATGTAGCAACATGGTAGTCTCTTTACTCCTTTTACCATCATTGCCAGCTAAACTGATATGAGCAGTTCTTTTGATGGGACAAGTCTCACACTTTATTTAAAAGGTGAAATTTCGTTTTCTATTCACCATTTTTATTCCATTTTTCACGTATTACCCCGTTCCTGTGGTAGGTACTGCTAGGAATATTATTCTAAGGGAAACAGCCTGTACAACGTGGAAATTACCATGCAGCTTTTACAGCGCATAGTAAGTCATTTTAAGGTAAGTATGTATGTATGTATGTATATATGTGTGAACAAGGGCACAGGGTGCTCGAAACGCGTCACAAAGTGAGAGGAGAATAAACAACTTGCCTGCCACCATTCCCCGGGTCTGTGTCTCTCTGTTCGCCTGTGTGGAGGTTCGGAGAGTGCTTTTTGGAGGAAATATATATATATATATATTCACTTCTCCTCCCAAAAGGAAATGACGACGCCGTGTTCTGGCCAAAATTATACTTTAATGTCGGCTAAATTGAACGCGTTTCGCCTGTCCTGCAGGCTTGCTCACCAACAATGTTGCATAAAGTTTCAACCATTTTAAATGCAGTGATGGTAACCGTGTTAATTAAAGTATAATTTTGGCCAGAACACGGCGTCGTCATTTCCTTTTGGGAGGAGAAGTGAAAATTAATCGGACCGGGCTTGGTGGGTCCGTGGCGACGACGCGCCCTCTGTTCAGGAGTGCGACGGTTTGCAGCAAGCAACGAGGTGGCTATATATATATATATATATATATATATATGTTTGTGTGTGTAGGAAAGTGCCCCTTTTTGCATGGTTGCCCCCCACTTTTTGCCTGACGTTGATGCTCTTTAATGAGTTTGCCCTGAGTTCCGGCCAACCAGGTACCCAGGGCCTATGTTCTTTCCCTAAAACTGTACTGTGTACCCCCAAATTGGCACCTTTCTGGCCACATGCAAGTCCCTTGTCAAAGGTACCAAGGGTCTTGTGACCAGAGAAGGCCACTAAGGGCTGCAGCACTTATGTGCCACCCTTAAAGGTCCTGAACCTTAACACACACACACTGCCATTGCAGGCTGCGTGTTTTGGTGCAGAGAAAAGTGAAGTCAACATGGCACACATCCCTGTGTGCATGCCTACAACCCACTGCCTATGGCATAGGTCAGCCACCCCTCTAGCTGGGTGCACTATGCCACTGGTGAGGGTACAGATGCATGAGCCCTGTACTCCTACAGTGTTGAAGTCTATTCTTGGACATTGTAAATGCAGTAAAACCATAAAGAGTATATGATCAGGGAGTTTGTCATTGTGAACTTCACAGCACCATAATGGCTTTACTGAAATATGGGAAGTTTGGTATCAAACTTCTCAGCACATTCAACCCACACTGATGCCAGTGTGGGATTTAATGAAAAATGCACTCCGAGGGCATCTTAGAGATGCCCCCTGAAAAATGACCTAACTCTAGTGTCCTGGCTGACTGGCTGCTCGCCAGCTGCCACCCCAGACATGTTTCTTGATCCCTGGGTCGAGAGCCTCCCACTCTCGGGGTCTGGAAACAAATCACAGCCTGGGCAGAGGTGCCAAGCCTCCTTCCCCAGGATGGCTAGGATCCACCAAGAGGAAGCTTCAAAAGCTTGCAGCCTTTGAGCTGACCCAGCCATTTGCTGCTCCCAGCAACTGGCCCCCACCGGTTCTGACTCCCCACTTTGGGTGGAAGAATCGGCGGGAAAATCAAGATAGGAGGAGAGGTGTGCCCACCTTTGTCGACCCCACCCCTCAGGTGGGGAGGCGAGGCGAAGCACAACTCTCAGTCCCTGCCATCTTCAAGATGGGGGGGACCCAGCCAACCAGAGTGAAGCTTATGCCCCCCTCCCACTGGAAGGTGGCATAATAGGGGGTGTACCCACCCCAACGAAGGGACCCATTGGTCCCAACCTGTACCTACCTGAAACACCCCTAAATCTAGTATTTAGGGGCAACCCCAAACCTTGCCTCTGACAAGAAGAAGAAGAAGGACCGAAGAGATGTGTTGAAGGAAGAAGCAGAGGACACCAACTGACTTGGCCCCAACCCTACCGGCCTGTCCTGACCTCGACCTGCTCCAGCGGAATCCTGGCATGTCCTGCAGCCAGCAGCCCCCCAGAACCCGGAGGATCTGCCCTGCCTTCACTGAAAACACTTTGTCTCCAGTGAGTACCAGATTTGCTCACCAACCGACTCTGGCTCTGGCCAAATCCGCAACTCTGCACCTGATGCCCACCGCCTGAGTTCGAGTGGCCCAACACCACAAGGAGGTCTCCCTGGCGATCCTGACCTGGGATCTTGCAATCCCTGACCTGCCTCAAGTCTCCCGATGACACCTGCAGCCCCTTTCTGGAAGATCCCCCCACAACCACAACTGGAGCCGGTAAGGAAAACCCGACGCCAAAGGACACCCCTGCACCCGACGCTCCACGGCCTTTGGTGGCCCAACCGACGGTGTCCCGGCATCCCACGACATCCCAACTTACCTCTCCAACCAGTAGTCGCCTCCAGAAGATCTTCGTCCCAGTGTCTGCAGTGTTTGTTGAAACCGGAGAATCCCCATAAAAAACAACTGGGCACCCGATGCCAAAACAGCACCCTGCACCCGGCCGCCGCTGTGGGTGCATCTTGTGTGCAAACTTGAACTCCCTCTTTGCCCTGAGCTAAATCCTAGGAGCTTTACTCGCACAACCTTGTGGCCTGCTCGTGAGCAGCCACCAACCGGAGGCCCCCTATCCCACATTTGATAACATTGGGCTTTAGCACTCTGCACCCGGCCGCCCTAGTGCCATTGAGGGTGCTTTTGGCGTGCATCCTTGACCCTGCTGGTACCCTTGTTCTAACCTCAGAAACCCGAATCCCAAAACCAAGTACTTACCTGTAAACCGATAACTTCATTTCCTCCCATAGGATTGCATCAACTGCTTCTCTGTGAAAAAAGTTCTAAATGTGGAGTTGTAAATTCTATGAACAGTCATACAAGTGTGTTTTGACAACAAATTGCATTACTTACCTTTATCCAGGAAATGTCCCAGTGTGGTATCTAGGTATGCCACACTGTGTAAGAAAAGGAATCCAACAAACTAAAAGTAATTACAAAGTAATTGTATAGTAATTTCAACTGTTTATGAACCTTTGACTTACCTGCAACCAACCCAGTTGCATTTCAACTGTATTCAACTGCATTATTCTTGCAAAGTACTCTTACGTTTACCTGTGCCAGGCCTTGATTGGTTCTAGAAATAAAATACAACTAAATAATCTTTTTATACAAAACAATTGGTCAGAGTTCAGTCTTTGAGTGTGTGAAATCATTTCTTGCCTTAGTGTGTACAATAAATGCTTAACACTACCCTCTGATAAAGCCTTACTGCTCGCCCACACTTGGAGAGTAAGGTATTGTCTACTTTAGCCTCTGTAAGCCTGTGGGGATCCACTGTACTCTGTGCACACTATACCTTACTTTGGTATAGTATATACAGAGCAAACTTCCTACAGTGTGTGAATATTATAATGAGCCCTAATTGTAACTGACTTGTAACTTTTGGTTCGAGGCATATGAGCTGTAGATCATATGCTATGCATAGATCGCCATCTAGTGTTGGGTCCGAATGTTTGCACTTTGTTTTTCTTCGAAGAAGTCTTTCCCGTCACGAGGTAGGCGACTCCTCCTTTCGGTGATAGTACTCATGGGCATCGACTCCATTGTTAGATTGTTTTTTTCCGCCATCTGGTTCGGATGTAAGTCGCCGCGCTCCGGTTCGACACCGTTCCTTCGGATTCCCTCGGTGCGCAAGACACTCTACCTCGACGGTATTGTTTTCGATTGCGTATTCCATTCTTCGCGTGTCGTGTTTACTGATTAAAAAACCCTCTTTCGATCGGAGAGCTCGCGGTGGGCCGTCGGGCCTACCCGCGTCGGTTCGACTCGCAGTCGATGGAACGAATTCCATTTAAATTCTGCCCTCGGTGCCACGCGAAGTACCTGCGCACCGACTCACACGAAGTGTGTAACCTGTGCTTGTCCCCTGAGCACAGGGAAAAGGACTGCGACGCGTGCAGGGCTTTCCGCTCCAAGAAGAAGCTTCGCGACCGTCTGGCTTGACGTCGTGACATGCAGAGCCAGCACACAGGTTCTATTCCGGACCTCTTCGGAACTGAATCGGAGGAAGAAGCCGGAGATGCTATCGGCGCCGAGGAAGAACAGGAACCGATCTCCCTTTCCGAGTGCGGCTCCGACCAGGATGAAGACATCCCACATGGACAGCATACTGTAAGTACAAATCCTCCCTTGCCCCGAAATCCACCTCAACCGAAAAAGAAGGCTCCGGACCAACCTGCGCCCTCATGCTCCGGTCGGCACCGAGACCACGCTTCAGAAGCCCTGCCTTCTGGCTCGGCACCGAAGCCTACAAAAAAGCCTTCCGACTCCGAAAAGCCTCACGCCAAATCGGGCACCGAGCCGAAAACCACAGGATCGAAGTCTAAGTCCGGCTCCGAACCACAACACTCGGCACCGAAACATACTTCGGATCCGAAAACACCAACCCCAAAGCCATCGGCACCTAAATCTTCGGCGTCGAAACAGCCTGATGCACCGAAGTCACCAAAAAAGCACTGTTTCGACGATCCGCTCGATAAACTGGACCTGAAACAGAAAGTGTTGTACATTCATCCCACTACTGAACATATTACCACCAAAGTGACTTTAAAAAGGAGAACTGATGCAGAAGAGGAATTTCACATTCCCTTAAGGAAGAGAACGGTTGGAACTAACCCTTCCCCTCCTCCTCTTTCTCCTCAGTCTCTTCCTGTGCCAACTTCACCTGAGCATTCACCACCAAATGCACCTGACAATCAGGATGATGGGGATGACAATGGTAATGGGGATGATGATAATATTCAGCCAGTGCATACAGACCCATGGGGGGACTACAACACTGACTTACCAACAGGCAATGATCCTGACTTATACCCTACCAAGCCCTCTCCACCAGATGACAGTGTAGGATACATTGAATTGCTGGGTAGAGCTGCTAATTATCATGGGGTGCAGCTCCATAAAGAGTCCCTCGAAGAGGATTTCCTCTTTGAAACCCTTAGCAATACACAAAAATCATCACACACGTTACCCATGCTCAAAGGAATGATTAGGCATGTCTACGATATATTTAATCCAGTCATGGCACGTATACTTACCCCTAGGGTAGATAAAAAATATAGGTCTGCACCATCTGACCTACTGTACATAAGGGGACAATTACCATTGGATTCATCAGTGGTATCCAACGCACGTAAAAGAGCCAACTCCCAAACTACAGGAGATGCTCCACCCCCAGATAAAGAATCTAAGCTCCTTGATGCTTCAGGGAAAAGGGTGGCCTCTCAGGCAGCAAACTTCTGGCGCATATCTAATACACAAGCATTGCTAGCCAGATACGACCGTGCACACTGGGACGAAATGGAACAATTACTCCAATTTCTACCACAAGAGAATAGAGCTAAAGCTCAAGACCTAGTGAGAGAGGGTCAACTGATTTCTAATAATCAAATTAGATGCTCCCTGGAAGCTGCAGACACAGCTGCTATAGCGGTAAACACCAGTGTCCTTTTAAAAAGGCACGCCTGGCTACGTATATCTGGGTTCAAATCAGAGGTCCAAACCTCCATACTAAATACACCTTTTGATAAGGAGCATCTCTTTGGCCCAGTGGTAGATTCTTCATTAGAGAAAATGAAAAAAGACACAGAAGTGGCCAAATCCATGGGAGCCCTTCAGTCAACACAAGGCCATGGTTCCTTTCGGCGCTCATTTTATCGAGCAGGGTCCAAAACTGCTTCCTCACACTACATCCACCTACAAGGGTAATAACCTGCCCTCCGGCTCTACAAATTACTTCAGAGGCGGTTACAGAGGAAACAACGGCAGAGGTAGAGGTTCAAACACACGCACCTCCCCCTCCAATACAAAACAGTGACTTACCTGTACTTCCCCCCCCCCGACCACTTATCACCGGGCGAGACTGTCAGATTTCCTATCAACTTGGCAGTCAATAAAAACAGACAAATGGGTTTTAGAGATTATCCGTTCTGGTTACTGCCTGGAGTTCATCAACACTCCTCCAAACATTCCTCCAAAGTCACACAAACTTTCACAGGATCACCTACACCTCCTCAAACAAGAAGTACAGTCATTACTTCTAAAAGGAGCTATAGAACCCGTACCACTACATCACCAAGGGTCCGGAGTGTACTCCTTTTACTTCCCAATACCCAAAAAAGACGGCTCACTCAGACCAATATTAGATCTCTGGAAGCTAAATTTTTACATACAGTCAGACCATTTCCACATGGTAACACTTCAACAGGTACTGCCTCATTTGCAAAAGGAAGACTTTCTGTGTACTCTAGACTTAAAGGACGCCTACTTTCATATTCCAATCCACCCTGCTCATCGCAAATTTCTCAGGTTTGTGTTAGCAGGCCAACATTACCAGTTCAAGGTACTTCCATTTGGAGTCACCACTGCCCCCAGAGTCTTCACAAAGTGTCTGGCGGTAGTAGCTGCTCACCTGAGAAAACAAAGCATCCATGTCTTCCCATACTTGGACGACTGGCTCATCAAGGCCAGCACGTACCAACAATGTCTCAAGCATACTTCCATAACCATTCAGTTACTACATCAACTAGGGTTCACAGTCAACGTGCTAAAATCACATCTTCGACCAGACAAGACTCAGAACTATCCAGGAGCCACCTTAGATACTCAAAAGGCTCTAGCGTTTCCCAACGCAGCCAGAATTCGCAACATTTAAGCTTTAGTTCTCCAATTTCAACCCAATCAATCACTTCCAGCTCGGGTTTATATGCAACTGCTGGGGATGATGGCATCTTGCATCATAATCGTTCCCCATGCCAGATTGCGCATGCGTCCACTTCAGGAATGCTTAGCCAATCAGTGGAACCAGTCAAACGGTCTATTAACCGATCTAGTGTTGGTAAGCGGCCGTGCTCATCGCTCTCTGCAGTGGTGGAACACACAAAATTTGTCAAAAGGATGGCTGTTCCTAGACCCTGTTCCACAGATAGTACTGACAGCGGATGCGTCCCTCACTTGTTGGGGAGCTCATCTACAACAGCACACAGTGCAAGGCTTTTGGAGCCAACACCAGAGGTTGTTTCACATCAATCACCTAGAGCTACTTGCAATATTCCTAGCACTCAAGGCGTTTCAAACTCACTTAAAGGGAAAAGCTGTCCTAATTCGTACAGACAACATGACGGCCATGTATTGTGTACAAAAACAGGGGGGGGGACACATTCTCTCCAACTGTCCAGCTTGGCCCAAAACATCTGGAGCTGAGCAATTCACCACAAAATGTATCTCCTAGCAGAACATCTCCCAGGAGTCGACAACCAGATTGCAGATCTCAGCAGGCAGAGACAGCAAATACACGAATGGGAACTCCACCCTCAGGTCCTCCTTCAATACTTTGAACGTTGGGGAGTCCCTCACATAGACCTGTTCGCCACGTACCAAAACGCAAAATGCCCAAACTTCGCGTCCAGGTATCCACACCCATTGTCCAAAGGCAATGCACTATGGATGAATTGGTCCGGGATATCTGCTTACGCTTTTCCGCCTCTCCCGCTCATTCCATTAGTGGTTCAGAAACTCAAACAAGCGCGCCTGACACTAATCCTAGTTGTTCCCACATGGGCACGGCAACCGTGATTCACAACCCTATTGGAACTCTCACTAGTTCCTCACCAAAAATTACGTCTTACACCCAATCTTCTCACACAGAGCCATGGAGACATAAGACATCCGGACCCCAGTCAACTCAATCTGGCGATCTGGCTCCTGAAGTCTTAGGGTTTGGCTATCTTAATCTACCGCCAGACTGCATGAATATTATCAAAGAGGCTAGACGTCCTACTACCAGAGCCTGCTATGCAGCAAAATGGAAGCAGTTTGTAATATACTGTAATAACGACCACATCAACCTGCTCGATGCTTCTGTACAAAACATTGTGTTATTTGTT